>JACEGR010009185.1:0-28959 GCA_014170235.1 Listronotus bonariensis
GGTGTCCATATTCCAAAAGTGGTCTACAGATTGATTAATATATGGTGGATGCAGCGTTTACATTTATCCCATGTCCTTTGTAAGTTGGACTTCTAAAGTGCTTAGCTCTGGATATAGTATTTATCTTGTTGGTTTTCGTGTGTTTATTGAAATTAAGTTTATGGTCGATTGTCACTCCTATTGTGTTGTATTGTATTGTATTGTAATGAATGGGGTCGTTCAGCTTAAGCTAGCCCTTCTCACACTTCGACCTAAAAGATCTTTTGTGGATACCCTGCATTAGTTAATCCCCTCGATTCCCAAACTTTTCTGGAAATATTTCCAGATATTTTAGCCTCTGGCCTGTTAGTTCTGTACAGTGGCAAAATATATGCTCCGAGGTTTCGCTCGATCGATCACAAAACCTGCAGCGGTCGTTGTCGGTCTTTCTCATCTTTTAAGGTAATACCTCAGAGGGCCGTGACCCGTCAGGAAGTTAGTAACTATCCTGAGTTTGTTCTTTTAAACTTCTAATAGCTTCATAGTGTATTTACGCGATTGAGAGATAAATCTCTTCGCCTGTCTTTGTCCTGGAGCGATATTCCAGTGAGTCTCTTTTTGCCTCTGTTCCCATTCTCTAAGTTCTTTCCTTAGGTGACCTCTCCACGACATTCGTTATGCCGCAGAATGGTTCCGATTCGTAAAACGGGGCTTGTGCACCAACTTTGGCTAGCTGGTCGGCAATTTCGTTGGCACCCACATCAGAGTTAGTCTGTTGTTTGTCGCCAATTAATTAAGTGATTGTCAGCACTACCAGGCAAGCCTTGAGTTAAACCAGCATGAAGCTAATGCCTTTAAGGCTGCCTGGCTATCCCATAGAATATAGATATTTGCTCCCCGTAGGCTTTTTTGACGCAATCGGTTGAGCAGATATCTATAGCGTAGATTTCAGCTCCCACTCCTTCATCCATCTTGGATCCGTCTGTATACCAGACCAGCCTTGCGGGCATCCCCTTTGACGAACTAATAATGCGACTTTTTAAGCATGGATTTCATCCATTTTATTGTTGAGGGCTCTATCCCTCCCCTCTAGTAGTTTCTGCGGCTCTTTGTATGGATTCATATAAAGTGTTGTCAAAGGACCCCTCTATGTCTAAGAGTGCACACAAAGCCACTTTCTTCGCTGCGAATGTTTTTTCAATATCGCTAACGAGGCTCTGTTGAGCATTGATCGCAGATTTTGTAGGCTTGTATGCAAATTGTTTAGAGTGTAGTGTTTTTATTTGAAATAAACTCACTTCTAATGTGCAGATCTATGATTTTATCCACGGATTTTAGGAGAAAAGAGGCGAGGCTGATGGCGCGGTAAGACTTCGGTTCCTCTGGAGGGCGCCGTCCAGTCATTGTTAAGTATTTGCAGACTGCTTTGGTAAAATAGGGCGTTTGTCAATTATTACTGTAGGAGAGTTATCTTTAATTTGATGGTAAAATATTACAAATTGTAATTTGTTTGGGTTTGGTTTAAGTCTCCATTTTTTAAACCATACTGATGTTCTATTTATTAAATATTGAAGCTCTATACCAGTTTTTTTAAAAGTTTTTTGATAAACAATTAAAGCTGTGTCATAAGCAAACTGGAGAATATATAATGTTGGAATAACTTCTTCCTTATGTATTTTGTCATAGTTGTATACATATATCATGCTCGATATCATGACAATAGATATTATAGAGTAATGGTGATAGGGGAGAACCCTGCGGTACTCCCTGTTTAATTAGGATTTTTGTAAACATAGCATTACCAATTTTAATTTGTATTGTTTGATTTTCTAGATAGTCTTGCAAAAATTATTACTCCGTCGTCACATTTTAACTGTTTAAGTTCAAAAAGAAGTCCTTTGTGCCATACGCTATTGAATGCCTTATTTATGTCTAAAAATATTGCTGCACTATGGTTGGACAAAATAATTAAAGGAAGACTTGTTAAAGACTCGTCTAACCAATCCAAACTAGTAAAAAAAAACGTTTTTTTTTTTAATTTTATCCTCGTCGCCAACTGTTGTGTCCGTAAGGCAGAATAAAAGTCGAAGATTACTTATTTAGGGCATTTATTGAGCTAAAGCTTATGACTTAAGACTTATTACATAAAACGTACAATACTCAAGATACAACACGAACATCGGACATATTAATTAAAATAACTATATACACGTTACTTAGGTGGGAGCACGAGCCGAACTGAATCAGTGATCAGTGATCGGGACGTAGTGTCTGATTACCCGTCATGTGACTTGGCAAACTATATTGTTACGCATGTGCAACATTTAAATATTTCGCGCCATTACATATCCCTTCTTAGATCACTGTCAACAGGTCTCGTGTGAAACTACTATCTAATTACAATCTTTTGATCACAATGGTTGCTTATGTGAACAACACCCTATTCATCTAATTTTTTAAAAAATTAATACTGAGAGTGTACTCATATTAACTTTTACAAGAAAAAACACTCTTATGGCTAACAATAAACTTTAACAAAATTTTTGTAATTTTACTTTTATAACCTATACCTAGCTGGCACTTTTTTGTCTCTTATAGGGCGCGTTGTAGCACTAACACTATTAACTTTTGACCTGTTACCATCACTCTTCATTTTTATGACACTGGATGTACTTTTACTGTCTTTTTCACTATTCTCACCTATTGAGACATTTTTAAAACCTGTTACATTTTCTAACTTATACAATTTATTTTTATTTTGATTACAATTTTTATCATAAAAATTCTTATCGCTATAACAAATCTCAGGAACAGCGTTCAAACTACGAGCTCTGTCTACATCACCCCTTTCTGAGTCATCGTCGTCTGAACCTTGTCCTGTTCTTTTTGAAGATTACAACTTTTCTTTAACTTGTCACCTATGAAATTTTCAAAATCAGCGTCATAAAAAATATCATTATTTACATCATCAAGGTTTTCACTTCTGTTACTAGATTCCACCTAACGTTTTGTGATTTATGCTGAAACCCATGTTTTTTTGTTTTGTATTCTATAATCTCGAACCATGACACTTTGACCAACCTGAAATTTCCTTACTCTGCTATACTTATCTTCGTGCTGCTTATCCATCATACGTTCTTTTTGTTCTTGTCTTTCATTCTGTTTTCTTCTTACATCTTGCTCATCATATTTAGGCTCTTTTTGCAGTTTTTCCTTTAGGATAGTAAATCTTGTTCCTAACTGTCTGTTAAACATAAGGCTTGCTGGAGTTTGTGGTAGTGCAATGTTCCGTAATTCTATATTGAAGCAAAATTCTTGATACCAAACAACGAATGGTGGGTTTCTTATTGGTGCTGTCCGCCAGTGCCGTTTTCAGTTTGTGTGAAAATTTTTACTGCACTTTCAGCTCTACCATTTGACTGCGGGTGGTATGGTGGAGACGTGATATGATTTATACCATTTTGTTCTGATACTAGTTGTCCTCAATTATCACTGATGAGTGTTTTGGTAATCCAAATCGTGCAAACACTTCTCTAAGTTGTCTACAAGCTGATGTTATGCACTCAATGTCCTGTTCTATCTTTGGCCAATAAACAAAACTTCTTGCCAATGCTTTCATCTTGTATATGCCAAAATGCTCTTGATGCAACAACTTTAATACATCTTCTTCTAATGAACTCGGAATAACAACTCTGGTACCCCACACGAGAAGGTCGTTTTCGATAGTAAGCTCGTCGTTTCTAGAAAAATATGGTTTTAAATTGCTCGGTGCAGGCTCTGGCCTTTTTTTTCTTTTATACACTTTATGACTGCTTGCAGGTCTTTATCATGCTTCGTTTCTTTTGCAAGTCTTATATTATCTATAGGCCAATCTTCATTTGATGAGGTGAAGTCTATAAAATCACACACTCTTCTGTCTTCTCTTCTTGTTTTAAAGGTACTCTTGATAGGAAATCTGCATAAAAATTTTTGCTGCCTTTAATATGTTCTATTTCATAATCAAAACCTGCCAAAAAATGTGCCCAACGCTGCAGTCGATTTACATGCATCTTAGGTGTCCCTTTATTCTGTCCAAATAAAGAAATCAGGGGCAAGTGATCACACTTGATTGAAAACTTTTGTCCTACT
This sequence comes from Listronotus bonariensis, assembly GCA_014170235.1. Classification (NCBI taxonomy): domain Eukaryota; kingdom Metazoa; phylum Arthropoda; class Insecta; order Coleoptera; family Curculionidae; genus Listronotus; species Listronotus bonariensis. The sequence continues at coordinate 4,108 of JACEGR010009185.1, forward strand.
AGAAATTGTTGAAATTTTGTAACTGCCCAATATATGGCCAGTGCTTCACGATGTATGACTGAATAGGACTCCTCTGATTTACTTAGTGTTCTTGAGATGCAACTTACTGGTTTTTCTTCATCATTTTTCATTCTATGAGCTAATACTGCTGCTATACCTTTTTCAGATGCGTCAGTAGACAATATAATTGGTAATGAGGGGTTAAAATGTACTAAAATTTGATCAAAAACCATTAATTGTTTTATATGTTCAAAATATTTTTGACATTCATCTGACCATATGAAACGTTGATTTTTCTTTAAAAGGTTATACATAGGACTTAAAATGCTGGCTAAATTCGGTATAAAATTACCGTAAATATTAATAGTACCTAGCAAAGACCTAACCTCACTAACATTTTAAGGATTATTTGCCTTTAAAATAGCTTCAACTTTACATTTTTCTTTTCTTAAGCCATCTTTATTTATTATAAAACCTAAATATTGAACTACTTTTTGAAAAAATTTACATTTTTCTCGCCTAACTGTTAAACCTACATTCCTTGATTTTTCCAAGACTTTTTTTAAATTTTTTATGTGGTCACTCTCATTCTTACCTGAAATTATAATATCATCTGCATAGTTGTCTACATAATCTATCCCTTGCAGTAATTGTCTCACATATTTTTGGAACTGCTCACTAGCCGGCTGAATTCCAAAGGGAAGACGTTCTACTGTAAATATTCCTCTATGCGATGACCACCGTAAAATTTCTTTTGCTCTGTCGTCCAACTCGAACTGGTTGTATGCCCTATTTAAATCTAACTTTGTAAAATACTCTCCACCTCGAAGCTTGGAAAAAATTTCAGCTGCTGTCGGCATCGGATAATGCTCGTCTACAATATATTCATTTACCGTAGCCCTGTAATCGCCACATAGACGTAACTTACCATCAGGCTTAAGTATAGGTACTAGTGGAGTAGCCCATTCGCTGGTCTCCACAGGAGTTAAAATACCTTCATCAATGAGTTTATCTAACTCCTCGTCCATCATTTTTTGAATGCTAAAGGAACTGGTCTAGGCTTGCAAAAAATAGGTCTTGCCTCAGGCTTAAGCTGTAATAAAACTTTATGATGTTTAAATTTACCAATTTTATTAGAAAAAACCTCAGGATATTCTTGAATCAAGTTTTTGACTCTGTCACATGTCGGCTTAAGAATTGTTTTGTTTTTATTATTACCATTAACAAAATTTACATTATTACACATTTGAAAAGTAAAGTTAAAAGCATGGAAGAAATCTCTACCTAAAATATTGGGACCTCCACTTTTAACAATATAAATTTTCATTGACATTAGTTTACATTCATAACCTAAATTAAAAATAGCATGGTCCTCCGGCCCAAAAATATTTCCATAAGTACGCAAAACAATATCATCCTTGCTCAAATGTTTGTTTTTAAAATATTTTATTTAAATATTATAACTCAGCACTTTTTGCTGAACCACTATCAAGTTCAAAAAGAAAAAGTTTGTTTTCTATACTAAGTGTTATTTTAAAATCATTTTTAACATGCTCTGTGCATTTCCTTGTATTATCGAATTTAATAACATTGGAATTTCATTATTTGATGAATAAAAACATTTTTCTTCACGATTATCATTAGAATCGCTTGAATAATTACATGAGAATTGATGATGATTGTTTATGTTTACATACCTCACGTCATCGGCTATATCAACAAAATTACAATTTCTGGAACACATTTGGGATAAATGACCTATTTTGTGACCTACATTGCATATATAATTTCGATATTTACACGGTAATTTGATCGACATATTGACAAGTTTTCTTTGTTTTTACCATAATTTGGTGACTTTCGACTTTGACGTTTCGGCCATGTTGGGGAAATTTGACGACTCTCTCTGTCATCGGACTGGCGCATGGAAGTTCCTGCACGTGATTGCTGGTGACGTACGTCATGTCGTTGTTGGATTGGCTGGGGATGACGCTTGACGTAGTAAATGTCGGATGCACCGTCATTATTACTTTTGGCTTCTTCCTTCTGCAATGCTAGTTTGTTTAACTCATCCAGGGACTTGGAAGGATCTTCCTCACAAATTTTTTCGAAGACGGGACCCCTATACATGCCGGAGACAAACTTGTCCGTCAAAACTGCTGTAATGTTGGCGCCAAAATCGCAATTCACTGACAGGCTGCGGACACGCGCGTACCAATCAGCTATCGACTCGGTACTACTTTGTTTAGCCTCGTAGAATTTCCGAATCTTTTTCCACGTGTTTACCTGCGGTCCAAACTGTTTTCCAAATAACTCCACCAATCGCATGTATGTTTTGTCTTTTGGTAATGATGGATGACACAAAGTTCTCAGAAGTTTATATGCCTCGACACCAATGATACTTAATAAGGTTGCTACTTTTAGGTTACCTATCTTCATTGCTCCCGATTTTGTTCGCGATAAAATATTGATCTAAACGTTCACTATAGATTGTCCAATCATCTAGGCCTACTTGAAATTCTGCAAACGTTTTTCCGTTTTCCGCCATCTTTACTTGACACGTGCCCGATTTGCACAAAAAAAAGTTTATTTTATTTTATCCTCGTCGCAAACTGTTGTGTCCGTAAGGCAGAATAAAAGTCGAAGATTACTTATTTAGGGCATTTATTGAGCTAAAGCTTATCGTCGTAAGACTTATTACATAAAACGTACAATACTCAAGATACAACACGAACATCGGACATATTAAGTTAAAATAACTATATACACGTTACTTAGGTGGGAGCACGAGCCAAACTGATCAGTGATCGGGACGTAGTGTCGGATTACCCGTCATGTGACTTAGCAAACTATATTGTTACGCATGTGCAATATTTAAATATTTCGCGCCATTACAGTAACCATGGAAAATTGATCCCCTAAACATTTTTTGAAAATCTTAATTTTAACAATGTTTTTTTTATAATAAACATTTTAGGAACTTTAAATGAAAAATTTGATTTTAAAATAACCGTTAAAGATAACATAACGAAATTTTCAGGAATTATCGGTAAATGTTAATATTTTAATAAAATATTATTAATTTAAAATTATTTATTTATTATCATGTTGTTAATTAACTTTTCGATTAACAAATGGAAATTTCTTAATAAAAATATAAAGTTTATTTTATCTGTCACATGCGTTATTTATTTAAGTTTAGGATTCCAAATAAAATTTCACTGCTCGTGAACAGCGCGCCGTGCGTTAGGCGCTGTCAGACCCGGGCGGGCGGTCGAGCATCAGGCTACTTTACAGCGTCGGTTAATTATAATTACAAAACACAATCAAAAATATAATTATCAAAGAACTTTTATATTATTATAATCAATATATTCATTATGATCTTCTAAAAGATCTGACACGACGTATCCCATGGCTCCAACCCTATAGGGCGTCGTGCGGAAGGCCATCCATATCGCAGATCACTCCTCGCGTCCGCTCGGTCAGTGGTCTTCGGCCAAATTTATTTGCCTCATCAGACGAAGGGATCCAAGAGCCACAGATTTCAGCATCTTCATCACCAGTTGTTCGGGTGTATTTTGACATGCTGGAATATACCTCAACTCCTAATTTCTGGTATTTTTAAGTTTAGCGGGAGGACGAGAGGGATAAAATACGTCTTTTTGTCATTTATTAAATTTATAAAATTCAGTGGCATTTTAAAGGTATATTGCTATTGCAAAATAGTTTCGATAGCTTTTTCTAATAGTTCTTTTGTCTGTCCGTTGACTTACCATTAATGAAAAATTCTCTCTGAATCGATATTATGTTAAGGAATTAAAAATAAGTATTTACATATTATTTTAATTAATTTTGATAATTTATATTTTGCTCCATTGCGTAAATCGGGACATTTCGCTATGAAATCGGGACATCGGGACATAGGGCCTAATAACGGTGACAGTCAATTCATGCCTCCCAAAACGCTAATTATCAAGACAACCAATCGCACGGTATACTCTGGATAGAGCCTCCAAAGTTCGCCAAGAAGATCTTGATATTTGGCTCTTCTCTCCCGTTTTTTTATATCGCTGTTAGTTACCGCAGGTACTGAGAACTCTATTACATATATGGTGTGATTTGTCTTATCAAGGAGAACAATGTCGGTCTTATTCGCTTGAATTTGATACGTGGTCGGGAACGCGTAGTTCCAGTATATGCGACAGTTGTCATTTTCCACTACTGCCTCAATGTCTCCGGGAGCAAACGACAATATTGCTGTTTCATCGATGCTGTAGTAATGCCTGAGATGATAGTAAAGTACCCAAAGAGCGTCATTATGCTATTGACTGCATGCAGTGGACAAGCTGACAATAAGTGCATAAGGGTTTCGGGTTGCTGTTGACAGGCTCGACATGCGGTGTCAAGAACGTTGGAAAATTGGTACACCAATGTGTTTATTACCCTATTTTTGCATGCCAGTAAGAACCCCTCGGTCTCAGACTTTAGCTCGGCGGATTTGAAAAACCCAAACGTAAGCTTTCGAGATAGATCAAGTCTATCGATGTTTCTGTAAAAGACCCCGTGCTGCGGCTTACTGATGTGATCTTCTAAGAGCATCCGTTGTTCGGCTCTTTTAAATGCAACTGTTACACCTCTAGACTCCTGTCTTGTAAGTGATTGGTCGTCATTAGAATCTATATAGAATCTGAGACCGAATTTCTCTGCGGCTCGCTCGGCTGCCTTGAACAAAAATGCTCCAACATTGGCCATCTCATGTTCTCTCTCTTGCTAACTGCAGCAGTGAATCCGTGCTATTGACAACCTGACAAGCAACTCTTAAAACCATACGATCATGCATACACTCCAAACTTAAAAGGCCGCGATCTCCCTTGCGAGATGCATCATTTTTCGTGTGCTAACGTCCAGTTTGCGAAACTCTTCTCGCGTCCACTTAACTAGTCCAAACGAATAAAGCACGTCCCTGTTGTTTTTGAATTTCTTAACACATGCTTCTATTCATTTGTGTGTCCTATATTCTTATACCATTTTCTGTATATTTTTTATATACGTGTAGTTGTTTTTAGTCTGTGGAGATGAGTTTGATCTATAATCTCTGTACATTTGTCGTTTTATTAACCTTAAAAAAGGGCTGAAGGACTTCGGTCGATGGTCTTTTGAGGGTTTTTCTCAATAAAAAAACTTATAAATATATAAATAACCTTAAAATAAAAGGAGAAAGTGCATGTGTATAACATCTAATTGGTTGTGTGGCAGTGTGTTTTATGACCAAACTTGATATTTTTTCCTGCAACTGTGAAATTCTCTTCTTAGTAATTTTTAAGTTTACATATTGCATTATTAGGTTTAATTTTACTTCTTCATTTGCTGGAGGTATTGCTATACTATATCAAATATCAATTGACAACTGGTTCAAACCAAGGTCGGGGTGCACATCCACATTCAATATGTGATTTTTTAAGCTTTTGGTGGCTAACCTTGCATCTAGAGTAGAATCAAGAATTATGTTGCATTAGGAATGTTGGAAGATTATCGACTTTTAGAAATTGCGAGTTACTTAAAAAATCTTTTAGTTGTTTCTTCTTTCTTGAATTAAAATTAAAATCTCCTATTATTATGGCATATTTGTACAGGGCAGCATTAATAAACATTGTTTGCTCTATAGGAGAAGTAGGTAGCTATTTTTTGTGACTGCTTGGGCCAAAATTTATAGTTTTATTGCAATAAGGAAACGCTAATTTACAAATTAAAAATATTTAAAGGTTAGATGTCAAAAAGTATCCAATAGAGTGATGTTGTACCGGGAATGGCAATGTCTATCTAAATGAATAAGAATATACCATGTGTCCCATTTTAAAAAAGAAAGTTAAGGTCATAAACCGGAAATAACAGAAAACAACTAAATACATCAAATATTGCACATTTCCACCAATGTACATACCAAATTTTATTTTATTATTCTAAAAAATAAAAAAGTTACAGGGGCTAAAGATACCAGATATTTTGGGTACACTTTCTCGGAAACTACTGAACCGATTTTGTAAAAGTCTATTAAAGAGAGAATTTAAAACCCTTTAAGATAAGGCATTACTTGTACCCCCTTTCCCATTTAAACATTTTGACGTTTGTGTCGGTGGGGGAGCGGATTACCATGGACAAGTATATTTTGACACAAAAATGTGTCCCCTGGAATGGGGAATGAAATTATAGGGGTGGCTCGTTTTAATTTAAATTCACTATATATTACGCTGATTACTTTAAATCACATATTACTTAAAACATTTTTATATTTATTAATTGAATTAATTATAAATAATATTGACTTAATTATATACATTACTATAATACTATTAAAACTTTGTCCTTTTTAGATTTTTTACAAAAAGTAACACCACAGAATATTTCTTCATTTACAAAACATTTAAGTCACTATAATGTTGGTGATGACTGTCCTGTATTTTATGGACTGTTTGATTTTTGTTCAATGTATACTGGGGCATCATTGGAAGGAGCAATGAAGCTTAATAATCATGACTGTGATATTGCTATAAATTGGTCAGGTAAGAAGAATTATAAAATTATAATAATCTGTATACATCGCCCTTTTATAATAAATCAGATAAAGTGAAATGGTGTTAAAATAGTTATTAATGAGTTTATTTGTATTTACTAGACTGTGCAATAGGGTGGTCCCTATTGAGGATATATTTGATTTTTTTTACGATAGTCCTAAAGCGGTCCCAAATATAAAAAAACTCTTGCCAATTTGCAGCTCTTAATTTTAAGATTAACCCGGCTCCCACCACAGCCAAAGTTTTAAATGGGATTAACGTGGAAAAAGTACTGTTATTTTTTAGGTTATGCACTAATGAATGAACCATGTCGACACATGATAATTCTTGTTGCAAATTTAACGCTATACAAAGAAGATATCTTATAAACTTAATTGGTTCAAAAGTTATTCGATGTCAAAATCATCAAATAACAAAAAAGATAAATCATAAAATCGCGTCAATGAACTATTTTTTCGAAAGTTCTTAGAGACAGCTCCAATTTTGATAAAATTTTCTTTAAACTTTTTGTTTTTTATTTTTGTTATTTAAAATCAGAAACCTCTTAAAGGGAGTAAATAATTATATGTGTTTGTTAAACTATATACAGTGTATCTACGTCACTGATCTGTCTATGTAAGTTGGCGTGATATGGAAATCTTTTTTATTAATTTTTCGAAGAAAAGTTCTGCATGGTCCAAAACCTAAAAAGCTATCATCGGATATTAAATGGTATTAGTCATTTATGAGGTTTGGCCAAAAATGTAATTTTTGCTTAAGAGTAAATACATCTATTTTTGCTAATATCGAAGATTTTTATAAAGAAAAGATGTTTAGAAATAAAAATTACTTCCAGATATGCAATTTTGTTTATTTAAAATTGTCCTATGAAATTTATAATCATGAATGTAGAGAACCAATGTATCAACCTAAATTTTCACCATTATGGCAGAAAAAAAATCAACAGTATTTTTTTTGTAAATAAACAAAATTGCATATTTACATCTAATTTTTAATTGTAAACAACTTTTCTTTATAACAATATTCAATATTAGCAAAAATACAAGCACTTTACTCCTAAGCAAAAATTACATTTTTGGCCAAACCTCATCAATGACTGATACAATTTTATGTTTGATGGTTGATTTTTAGGGTTTTACATCATGCAAATTTTTTATAAAGAATAACTTTCTTTCGTAAAATAACTAATAAAAAAGATTGTCATATCGCGCCAACTTACGTAGACAGATCAGTGACGTAGAAACACTGTATATTGTTTAAGAAACACAAATAATTATTTCCATCCTCCAAAAGTTTTTGATTTTAAATATCATAAAAATCGGAGCTGTCTCTGTGGACTTGTGGACTGGACTGTGAAAATGTTTCATTGACGCGACTTTTCTTCTTTTTTTTTTTTGTTATTTGGTGATTTTGACATCAAATAACTTTTGAACCAATTAAGTTAGCAAAAATAATATGATATGTTTTTGTAGAGTGTTAAATTTGCAAGAAGAATTATCATGTGTCGATATGATCCGTTCATTAGTGCATAACCTAAAAAATTTCAAAGAAATAACAGAACTTTTTTATTCTAATCCTATTTAAAACTTTGGCTGTGGTGGATTAATCTTAAAATTAAGGGCTGCAAATTGGCACAATTTTTTTTTTTTTGATTATTTAGAACCAATTTTAGGACTATCGTGAAAAAAAATTAAACATATCCTAAATAAGGACCACCCTACTGTGCACGTATTTATCATATGCGCGGCACGTCCATAAGGTCATTTGGTGGATGACCCACTTAATGCATAAGAAAATTAAAAAAATAATAGCAATTAATCCTAAGAAACAGTACAAATCCAACACTATGCGAAAACTTCCTTTATAACCAATTTAAAGAATTGAAAAAATCCACTATGGTCAGTATTTAGGTTGACCTCATGTCTGTAGACAACCCAAAGAAAGAAGCACATATGCGTACTTCAGAAAGTTAAAAGAGAAACTAACTAATCCGGACACGCTAATTTCACCCAATAAAATAAAAATTGTAATGCGGCCGAATACTTGCTAATAAAGATGACGGTATTCAAATGTTACAAGTAAAGGTTCTCGCATACATGTACACTTTTGTGGCGCAACTTTTTATAGCGCAATAATAAAATGTATGTTATGTTCACATATGCATTAAAAATCTTTAAAAATGGCTCCATAAATAACTTGCGCAAGTAAAAAGTGCCAAGAAAAGTTTGAGAGTTGCAACGCTATTCACACACAGAACAACAATTTAATGGGGCGTTTTACCAATTAACCTTCTTTAACATACTAGCAATGTTATATATTGCATTTTCTCTTTTTACTTTATTCTTAAAATCACTCAATTTAACATTCCATCGACACTAATTAACTTCTATTAAGCCTATTAAATGCAGAGTTTCCTCAATCTTCCATTTATTTTTTGAGACTGCTATTTTCTGTTAAATACGAAACGGTAAAGTAAATTATAACCTCTACTATTCCGTATCCTTTCGCGTTAAAACTGCACAAGACAAATATTGCGCCACTCGATATATACATTTTGATATTGCGCAAGTTTGGTAACTTTGTCTCATACGTAGCAGTTTTTAAAGTAAACGCATCTCGAAAAATTTAAAAATGGCGCAACTTTTAAACTTGCAACAATATTTACACTGTGCAATACCAGAATGGAGCCATTTTCTATGTTACGCAACACAAAAAATGTACATGAGTGCGAACACCTTAAGACTAATGCGCTTTGCGCTTGCAAAATAATATACAGGGTTCTTAAATAAAAAAATATGTACTTTTTCTTCTACCCTGTATATTACTACCAGTATCACCATTAAAAAGACCTTTAAAAGAGCTTTAAGAAAACACCACATTAGGTACATCTAACTTTATTAGTTTCGGAAATATGGCCATCCAAATCAGGTATTTAGGTAATTTTTAAAGTACCGCCATTTTGTAATAGGTGAAGATATTGACTTGATATTCTAGGGTTATAAAGTACTCGTCAGGAGCTTTAAAATTATGTATCACTCGACCCGCCTTCTCATTTAAGAATTTTGGGGTGGTGGCCCTGGTGGTTAAGGGGTTAAAGGGGCGCCGTCCAATTTTTTGTAAAAACGTTCCCCCTCAATAAATATCTTGACGTGTTTCGGCGATTTTCTTAAATCTGTCTCGTTTCGTTTGGTGAGAGATATATAGATGACATCTTTTCTATTTATCAACACGATGAACACTGTTTAAATATTATATATAATACAAAAATACACAAGAGCCAACTATTAAATTTACTCTAGCAAAAGAAAACAACTCACAACTACCTTTCTTGACGTTCTAAAAAAAAAAGATTTAAACAATTTTTGAAACAAAAAATTTACAGAAAACTACACATACAAATAGATACTTAAATTTAGCTCAAATCACCCAATAATGGTTAAAAGGAGTTGTTAAAAGTCTATTTAATAGAATTAAAATAATTTGTAGTAATCAAAATATAACATCGAAAAAGAGATTTTTTAAAGATATTTTAATTCAAAATAATTATCCACTTGATTTTATAGATAACTGTTTCCTTGAATTTGAAAATCAAATTTATAGACCCAATCAAAATAGACCTATTACAAACTTATTGTTTACACACTTACATTTCCGGACTATCAAATAAAATTTAACGAATAGGAAATAAATTTAATATTCGCACTATCTTTAAAACACAAAACACTATAAGATCTCAAATTAACAAAAACAAAACCATACAACATAAATGAGAGTACAAAAAATGTTATTTATAAGATTTTCTTGTGTAGTGAAATAAACTTTATATGGGTGAAACTTGTAGACCATTAGCTAAACGCATAAAGAACACAGATCATACATTAAAAACATAGAATTTCACAAATCTAAAATTTGTCAACACGCATTTGATAACAATCACAGAATAAACTGGGATGCTTCAAGTATTTTAGCAAAGGAAACATCTTCTAAAAAACGCAAAATAAAAAGAAAGTGCGTACATATTATTAAATAAAGATAACTGTGTAGCATCAATATCAGTTAATTTAAATAACACATGGTTACCTTTGCTGTATGCTGAAGTATCTTCAGGAAAATTAAAAATCAACTAACGTCATCATCTTTTTGTATTATAAATAATAAAAACAACCAGTTATATCTATCACTCATGACACTTAATGTCAAAAATATTATCAGAATTTCTAAAGTTCAAAGCCTAAATTTTTTAAAAAATTTTAAACTTAAATATTAGTTAACTTTTAAATTTTATTTTACTTAGTTTTATCTTGACAACGGTGGCAGATTTGCCACCGAAACGTCGAATTTTAATTATAATTTTTTTGGGTTTTTGGGGGTTTTCATTATTTTGTTTCAGGCGACCGGCCAGTTCATAGGGGTCAATAGGGACTGAACAGGGTCAGCTCGCTATACCCCGGGACCAGGACCGAAGAGGTCCCATTTTTCCTAGATTGAGGCGTGTACCCAAACAATTACCATCGAATAAATGAATCCGCCTAACCAGTATAGAACATATCTTCAATATGTTTTAGTTAGTTTTTTTGTACTTGTTGGAACATTAATGTGGAAAACAAAGTGTTCTTGTGTAAAACGCTTTTAAAGCAGTATGTATCCCTGATTATTTACAAACAAAGAATGTTGTTAAATAAAAATTGTTTAATAAATAAATCATACGAAAGTACATATACCAACCTAGCCCATTTGCTAACAGATTTGCTAAGGCAATATTTAAAAATAATGAGGTTTAAAAATAGTATCATAGAAAAACAGGACTGTGAAAGCTTTTGAAGAAAAGAAAAATGGAGAAAACACACACTACCCTTTAAATAAATATGAGATGTATGAGGAACTATTTTGTATTTTCAATGTTTTTTTTTTTGACTTTTCTTTATATTTAAGGCCATATCATACAATTATGTAAATAAATATGACTAAATAGATAATCTAGTTGGTTTGATGACATAAGAGCATACACATTGGTTATTTTATTTTATATATGTGTTTAATTTTTTACAATTTCTTTTACTACTATACAGTGTGTGTTTACTTTTAGTCAAAATAAAAAACATCTCTTTATTATTGAAATCTTCAAAATGTCTGCATTAAAAACAAGTATTATCAGGATTTTTATATTAACAGGTGAATTTGATTTTTTAAAAATGATGATTCAATTTTACAAATTTTTGATTAAGCAAACCCTTCTTCTAGTAGCTCTCACGAAAAGTAAATGTTGGATGTTGCTAAGATTAATTTTAAAGGGAAGAAATAAAAACTTGTATTTCTGTGCAAACTTTTTAATCTAAACCTAAAAAATTTGTAGCAGAGCTCTTTCCGATACAACCATCACATCAGTGCTACTTGTCAACAATTAACACATACTTTATTTAAAACTAAGTCCGGTGCACGTCATCTAAACTTCATCATTTTAAAGGGAAAAAACGCTCTTTAAAAATGTGCAAAAACAAAATGGCGGCCATAAGAAAAACAAAAGTTGATGATGATATCTTAAAACCGAAACGTTGAAATTAAAATCAAAATGCATGAATGTATTCGTCTTAAAAAGTTGCCCCAACAATGTTTTTACAGATTCCAAAAATTATTTTAAATAAAAAAACTACAGCACTTTTTCAAAAACGCACATTTTCAGTTTTTTCAAAATAACTCAAAAACCAAACGAGATACATCCGTCATTAAAACGGCATTAGATTAAGCTTTAAATGGTCTATAACTTTCCCCATTTAACCATCTTTGTATCTCTTATGGTTTCCAATATCCCAATACATTCCCTACCAATTTTGGACACACTGTATATATAATTATTATTTATTTTTCTTTGGGCTTATTTTCCGGTTTTTTAACGTATTTATTGTTATAAGCTAAATAAGTTTCGAACTTTTTCAAGAGAGTTTAAATTTTGTGTCCGTAGTGATTTGAATCTGTTCTTTTAAGAACAAACATAGATAAAAAGACCGAAGCAGTTGAACAGTAGATGCAAGGAGCTTGTTGCTTCTTTAATAGACCATTTTGAGCAAGAACGCAAAAATAATGGACTTTTCTTGCATGTAGCTGCAGTAAGAGAAGTTAGTTTCAATGAATTCTTCTAGTTACAATATTATAGTTGTTTTTTTAAATCAATATCATTATGAATATCTGACTAAAAATACTGTAATTCTAATCCAGTTAATAGGTATTTAGTGTTTTAGTGGAGAAATCCATCCCAAATAGCACAAACTTTCCACTGGGCAATCCCCCATATAAGTAAAGCATGGGTCTCGCGATGCTTTATGTCCACTCCACAGATTAACCACTGTTTGGTAGTGTAGCCCAGCTCTGCATCAAGGTCAAGAAATAGTTTGGACGCATGCTTTACTTATATGGGGGATTGCTTAATGGAAAGTTTGTGCTGTTTGGGATGTTTCTATATTGAATTTGTAATACCTGAATTTTTATAAAATAAAATCTTTTTTGTGTTATTACTTAATTTTTGTAATGAAACTTATGATAATAACTATAATCAACAAATTCTTTAACCGAAAAATGCTTTGTTCTTTTCAACAAAACTCAGATTCTCATGACAACTTGTCCACAGGGCAAATTTGCAGGTTCGTGACGTGCAACGGATTTAGTTTTAGATAAAGTGTATTAAAACTTGATTAAAATATACATCCCTTAAAATGGGTTAAAAATTAAAAAAAAATGAATCTATATGGTCGAGAAGAATGCTGTGCTCTAGATTTTTTATTTTTAAGGGATGTATGTTTTATCAAAGTTTTAATATATTAATCGTTTTTTGTGTAATATGAAACACATTTTTAAATATTCATATGACTTGTTTATGCACTCCAGAGCTGTGACGCCAGCTTGAGAAGTTGACAATTAGCACTGATGATGGTTATATCAAAATCACTCTTTTAAAAGAGCAATTTAAAATGGGATTAAAAATTTGCACAAAATGCAAGTTTTATTTTTTCTCTTTACATTTTTCCGTGGGCACAACCACTCATCCATTAAAATTAATTTTACTCTAGCCCAACTTTTAAACATTTTAAGGGAAATCTCACCTAAATCATCACCTAAAAATCTCACCTAAAAGATCGGTTTTTCCTTTTTCATTAAAAATTTTGTATAGAATTTTATTGTTAATATTTCCCAAATTATAAAATGTCACCTAATGAGTTTCACATTTAAGCTAGCGAAATGCTGAAGGTGTGATATAACTTAATGTATAGTCGGGATTACAGTTGCCATCCGTCCCGATATATCGGGACTTACACCGTTATTAGGCTGTATGTCCCGACGTCCCGATTTCATAGTGAAAGTCCCGATTTACGATATGGACCAATTTATTTAATTTTGTATGAACCCCTTTATTAGAATTTATTAAAATATGTTAATTTTTATTTTCAATTTCTTTATATAATATAAATCAAATTATGTCAGCTTTTGTACAACAAGTTAAGTCTTCAGGTATATAATTTTACATAAGCTGCGGCAATAAATAGATTAAAGTTTTGTTAAGTCCGGCCTTACACATCCTACTTTTTAGTCGGATGGCCGAACACGATACATCGGTGCCGGAGAAATACAGTTTATAGTATTAGAACAACCGTTTACACAACGCTTTATTTAATAATAATTATTATTTCGTCTTTAAATAAAAAACGTTTGGGATCACATCTTTCGACAAATATCTCTGGGTTTTTTATGACCGCGATGCACACATTCGATCCGATTTTGGATTGGTTGTCAAACATATCATAAATGAGTCAACTTTCGGATAATCTCTCAGATTGTCCGATTAATAGTAGGATGTTTGCCGCCGGACTAAGCTCTTGTCCCTCTTTCTTATTAATTCATCTTAGATTAACATCACTTCCAAGAAAACTAGTATGTTCACTTGTTTACTGCACTCTTTACCCAATACACAATATGTGCATAGAAACTCTCAATAAAAGTCCAATGCTTTTTTCGAGGCACCCTTTGAAAATTTTAATAACTTCAGTCAGGGACTCGGGGGTTTCTGATGTTCAAATTGACCCCTCGAACACCTGAAGCCTGACCCCTCGAACACCTGAAGCCCAGGAACGCCCACGAACTTTATCTCCGTGAGACTTTCTCAAAATTAATTTGGGGAAGGAGAGAAACTCGGTGCCCGGAAATTTTTGGATTGCTGAATTTAAATATGGCATCTGCGAACACTTACGGACACCTGGTGCACCCTTACCTGAACGCGGACGTCATCTTCGAAAATTTTCCGAACAAGAGTGCCCGAAACAAGCCAAAAATCATTGTGTGGACGTTTTGTTGGCGCTAATTCCGAATTTCTTGTCAAAAACGTCTCTCCGAACTCCTGGTTCACCGGACCCTAAATGTCATCTCCGTGGCTTTTCCTAACGGAATCGAAAAATAAAAAAGATAAACCAAAATTCGTTATGAGGGTTTTTTGGGGCGCTTAATCAAAATTGCACCTCGAAAACGATCCACCGAGCACCTGGTGTAAGCCACGGAGATGAGTTTCAGGGCTAGGTAACCTTGCACCAGGTGTTTAGGAGGGGTCGTTTTCAAGATGAAATTTGTATACAGCGTCTCAAAAACACCCGCACAATGATTTTCGGCTTGTTTTTTTGCACCCTTGTTAGGAAAACATTCGGAGATTACGCCCGCGTTCAGGTTAGGGCGCACCAGGATTCCGTAAGGTGTTCGCTGATGCCATATTTGATTTCAGCGACCCAAAAATCCCCGGAAACCCAGTTTCTCTCCTTACCCAGATACATTTTGGTAAGTCCCACGGAGATGACGTTTGTCGGGGTTCCTGAGCTCCAGGTGTTCGGGTGTCCATTTAAACATATAATCGTGATCAGCATCATCAAAAACTCCGTGTACCGGCCCTAGACCAGTTCTGACTCTTATTTACAAAATTATTAAATTTTCCAAAGGGCATCTAAAAAAAAAAAACATTTTTTGGTTACATTTTTGGATGCAGCAAAACAAGTTCCCGTTTGTATAAGACTAAAACTAGGTAAAAATTTTACAAATAATTTTTTAAAGCCAATACAAAAACCGCATTCCGATCCATCTGGTTTCACACTTTTGCACATTTTATTGCTTCATTGCCTCGACTATAGCCAGAGGTTGTTTGCGCCACTTTGCTTGGTAAAATTAAGGGGTTAGACCACTTTGTATGTCAACGCCTCAATTATATTTTGGTTTGTTCCAATGATTTTTGCCAATATTCTTTTTTAAGATACGATTTAGAACACGGCGACAGACTTACATAAATACTGAGTGTTTCCTATTGCTGTATACAATTTGATGGCTTATTTATAAGCTAATTTTATGAAAAGAAGTTCACATAATACCGGGTATCAACAAATTTATTAGTCAAGCCACAATTTTCAAGGTATTAGACATATCAAAATGAGATTTGGTATAAGTAAATGCATAGAGTAAGAAAATTATAAGAGTTATCATGGAATAGCCGAATTAAGGACAGGTCATGCGAAAACTCCCAATATAATTTTATTCGTTTCTCGTTGAAATACCGCCATAGTTAGTCATTTCAGTAAGCTTACGTGTCTCCCCACCGCTAATGTTACACGATGCGAGGCTTCGACCGACGCATTTAAAGTGTAAACTGGAAAAATGACAAGCCTGCCGCCAGGCCTGCCACAAAAGCGGTACGAAAATTTTAGCATGCCATGGTTTCTCTTATCCGTAGGTATGTTACTTTATGGTAAATGGTATGGAAAAAGGGGAGTTTTCGCATATTTCTTACTTTTTCGTTACTTCTGGTTAACCGGAAATAACTCAAATTTTGAAATGGATCACCCTGTATACATTAAGAGTTTTTGAGACAATTCTAAATAGTAATTGGACTTTTTTAAAAGTTTTTACGCCTACTTGATTTTTGACAGCTATTTGTAGTATTGCATCTACATGGCTTTGATCCATAATTTATGACATTATTTTAAATCCAAACGCAAATAAATAGGTATCGTTAGATTCGTCAAAAATCCTTTATTCACAAAGTAATTGTCTAAAATGTATTGCCATTTAAAAAATAATAATTAGACATCAAAATGTCAATTTGCCAAATTGTTTTATTTCTAAGATCACCTAGGGTCACTAGATTAATTTGCGTCGAGTCCTAGATGCAATATTAAAAATGGCTCTAAAAAATCAAGTAGGCTTAAAAACTTTTTAAAATGTCACATTTTTTACTTAGCATTGTCTCAGTAATCCAAAAATGATAAAATATACAGGGTGTCCCATTTAAAAATTCAAAATGGGAGTCACTTTCGGTTAAACCGGCAGTGAGTGGAAAGAGAAAAACATGCGTAATACTCTCTCCTGGTCATACTATTACCTATACCAAATGACATTTTAATAAGTCTAATACTTTAGAAGTTATGGCTTGTCACCCTCTTATATTATAGCAAAAGACAAGGTACAGTCCATTTAAGAAGAAAATGGCATATTTTTTACTTCTCCCCAGTTCCGAATTAAACCTAAAAGCAAATTAATCAATTGCTTAGGGCATAGTGTCCTGGTGTATTTTTGGTTTTGAAAAAGGTGAAGACCTTTTTTCGCTATTCAAAAAATTACTTGTCTAGGGGGCACCACAGGGGTCGTGTGCTAAGGGCATCACGAAGTCTTAATCCGGCACTGCTTCTCCCGTATTTAAAAAAAATTAGGATAGCCTATCAATGTATTTTAACTCGGAGAATTTGAATATGGTAACTAGAAAACAATTGCATGAACAAGAAAAGACTTAGACCATAAATGTTGCGTTTTTTAATGAAACACCCTATTTATTATTCCATTTTTGGATTCTATGTACAATTCAAGTATTTTTTAAGTACTTTTAGGTACTTTAAGTCTATCTTTAACTGTTTTTCAGTTATTGACGCTTAAAAAGTCACATTTTTGTCTTATATTATTCAATTAAATATATTAATATTTAGTAAATGTAATGCAGGTGATCACCTAATACCTCAAATTCATTAAAATTTTTACCTATTAGTAGATTTATTATTAGTTCTTCATAATAAATTTTTCTTTAGATGAAAAACTACAGATCGTCATGCTATATTACAACTGTCAAGAAAATGCCAGTAAAGCAAAAAGAAGATTATGAAAAACTGAAATAAAATCTACTAATAGGTAAAAACATTAATGGCTTTGTAGTATCAGGTACCACCTGTATTACCTGCATTTTATATTAATATACTTATTCATTTAAATATTATAAGCCGAAAATGTCACTATTGAGCCTCAATATCTAAAAAACAATTGAAGATAGACCTTATTAGTACCCTAATTCAAAAACGCTCAGAATTGACCACAAAAATGTTATAATAAAAAGGGTGCTCCATTTAAAAAGCGCAACATTTATGGCGTTAATTTTTTGTTTTTCATGCAATTGATGCGATGCGATTTACAAATCCTCCGAGCTAAAATACATCGATTGGCTATCTTGAATTTTTAAAAATATGCAATTTTTTCCTTTTAAATGGAATACCCTGTACAAAATTTATATCTACACGTAAATGCGTTTCTAGACCTTTTGGATATGTACAAAAATACATCTTATTATTAAAGTTTGTCAATAAAAATTGTCTATTGTTTTACAAAAAAGTAAGCGTGACATTATTAGTTGCTCACAAAATATGTCCCACTTGAAAAAGTCACTGGCCGCGCCTGATTTATCAACGCAAACATGATAGTAGGATTCAGCTAAGAAAAAGCCGAGCGGTCATCAGTTGTCGTGTTCTGTAACATTTTATTATTATTATTCCCCTTTTTGTTGCTCGCAAACTATTTAAACGACGTGATTAGAAATAAATAGCTGGTTGCCGTCTTTAGTCGTATTATGCTTCTGGCTTTTTCTTAGCTGAATTCTACTCTAGCATAGTGCTCCTATATCTTCTTCTGTATACATCTTTATAATAAAATTAGTCATTGTCTGATGTCATTTTAGGTGGACTTCATCATGCCAAAAAGTTTGAAGCTTCTGGCTTTTGTTACGTTAATGACATAGTAATTGCAATTTTGGAATTATTAAAATATCATCCTAGGGTGCTTTACATTGATATAGATGTTCACCATGGTGATGGAGTTCAGGAAGCTTTTTATCTTACCGATCGTGTAATGACAGTCAGTTTTCACAAATACGGAAACTATTTTTTTCCTGGTGAGTATATACAGATATGTAATGTTTTTTGTCCTTTGTGAGTGTTAAAAATTTAACTGATATATTGACCACGAAAGTTATTTTTTTAATACAGCGTGTCTACTTAAGCCTGCACCATATGGAAAACTTTTTATTTTATTAAATTTCACAAAAAAAAGTAATTCTTACATATTTTATTTCAAAATGAGCATGCTCTAATCCACAAACTTTGGTAGTAATTGTCTAGAAAGTTGTGGCAACTCTGATTTTGACGATATTTAGTATACGGGTTTTTTGGCGCTAATCACGAATCTGAAAGATTCCATCGGTTGAAGCAGATTCAGTATAACAATGTACAGTGTGGCGCCTTTTCGTTGACCTTGCAAGGTTTAGCGAAAACAATAAGAGATAATACAATTATGACTGCACAATGTCGATTTCAATTATTGCAACAAATTCAGTGGTAAAAGTAAATCATGGCTAACTAGATTCGTTTTGGAGATACAAAGTGCTTTTAAAATTTTGTCAATTTTGCTATGCACTTGTAACTCGCGTACCAATTTGACATTCTAAAGTTATAACACAAAGTTGGGTTTTTAAATGCAACACCCTGGTAGACAAGCTTAGGGGTAATTCCCAACGAAAAATAAGAAAAAACTTTATATAAATATATATGTCCTAAAAGTCCTACTTTTGGAACTACAGGGTGTTAAAATAAATTTATTGTTTTTTTTTAAATACCTTTTTTACCAATTTAAATATTTTTGAGAAATTTGGGAAACATCTCCTATGCATTTAAGGATATTTAGTGTATTCGGTAAGAGATCAAATTTAATCAAAATTTAACAAGAATTTAAAAAATCCCAAGAATATTCAAACTGGTATAAAAGTTATTATTATATTATAAAAAAAAACTATTGTTCGAAAAGTAGGGCGTTTAGGATAAACAGTGTGTCCACGGACGGACTTAAGTATACCTGCAACTTTTTTTATTCTTAATATTTCGAAAAAAGTTATTCTTCATAAAAGTTTTGCTTCATGTGAAATGCTAAAAGCTATTATTAAAATTTTCCGTTGAAAACATAGGGTGGTTCAAAATAGCAAAAATATTACTTTTAAAAATAAAAAGTCATATTTTTAAAACTACCCAATAAAAAGCGTAAAAGAGGAATTAAAAGTGATAGGTAATATTTTGTTTGCTATTGGTTATAGTTTCTTATTTAAGTTAATGGTACGAAAAAATATATGTTTTTTTAGAATACAAGCGTTAAAAAATCTCTTTATAATATACGGGGAGATTCAAAACTACGAAAATGTTTTTGGGAAATAAAAAAAACAGTTATTGATATTTTTTAACAAATTTAAATAGCGTAAAATAGTAATAAAACTTTTAACGTATATTCGTCGAATTAATCGTTACTTTTTATGTTACTACTGACATACACTGTAACTTTACTTAATATTGTATGCATATAAAAAGTGAAATCAATTATTTAAAAAAAAACATTTATTTTAGTTTTCACCTAATTTTTCCAAGTAATGATAAGCGATATGAAAAAATGTATTAATCTTTTTTTTTACTTTTTAATTGGGCTTTTAAAACATTCTTTTTTTTTTTTTTTTAATAATATTTTTGCGATTTTCAAGCACCCTGTATATTATAGCGTAATTTTTATTATAGCCTTTAGCATTTCAGATGAAGCAAAACTTTTTATGAAGAATAACTTTTTAAGTATCATGCCAGAGTAAGAAAATACCCTTTATATTAATTTGGTAACAAGTCTTGTTTAAGCCACCCTGTACATTCAACATACAATTATTTTTGTGGAAATGATTCTCATCAAGCAGGACTTTTTATGAAGAGGCACTTTTCTTGTAAAGTTAATAATAAAAAAGTTTCTCATTTGGTAAGAACTTCCTTAGACACGGTATTTTAATTTTCTTCCTACCTTTTTTTTTACTTTTTCGTATTTTTTATGTTTAGTTATTACTCACCCTGTATAACCCCAATCGGAGTAAAATTTTGTATTTCTTAGTTTTAGACCATGCAACCAGTTTACCCAAAATGTAAATTTAAAATTCAAAAATGTTTTTGTTTTATTTTTCTTCTTGTAACACCTATCCTGGGACATACACTGTATAAGGCCAAATTAACTCAGATACAAAAAAAAATATAGACAAAAACACACAAAAAAAAATAAAAATAAATGTTGTGCCTATTATTGCTAACTTCTTACTTCTTACATTTTTAATTGACATTTAAATATTTTTAATTTACTTTCGACAAAAATCACATAAATCGCAACACAACTGTTATACGTATATCGTCCAATAAATATTTTAGTCTTACCGGCTAAAATCAAAGGCATACCGATTGCAAGATGCAAGGTTCGAAATTACATTGAATAATTTTTGCCAACGCGTGGAAAAAAGACGCTGACGTTTGTTCTTTGTCTATGCTCTATCTGTTGCCATGGTGATGCTATCTACTTTACAGCAGCGAGCTGGTACGACGCGAAGCTCGGGTGTAGATTATTTGCTGGCAACACTGTCGAATAAGGTGAACTTTGTGGAGAATTGCACAGTTAAAAATTCCACCAAAAATAGCAAATTCGTTTTACTTAGCGCCATCTAATAGAGTATTTGGTAAAACAGCGTTTTATCTCAGAATAATTTTGTATATTTTTCCTGTGATACAAGGTTCCGCCAAAGAACGCTCATGTTTCCCTCGCTGACGGGAATAAAAGATGATAGTCCATATTCGTCGAATTTTTGCGACATCAAGTTTTTACTTGTAATAGATAAAATATATTATTTTGTTTTATCTTGAATATCTAAATTACCAATATACGACTTAAAATATTAAAATGCAAATACTGACAAATTATGCTAGTTGGACTCTGATCGTTATTCACCGCGACCCCTTAAATCAATTTTCCTAATGACATTTTCCTTAAAAATAAAAAATAGATGTAGTTTACTCCTGGAGAAAAATGATATTTTTTAAGTTTTTGCAAACCATGTATACAAAAATCAACATTTTTTTCTTTGTAAGTCTTATTTTTTTACAAGCAATCATTTTTATGAAAAAGACTTTTCTTCGAAAAATTAAATTTTTTGTCCATTTGTCCTGTTGTTAACCCCATCCGTGGACAGTCTGTATATAAATATATAAGTACACCACTGGACTCTACGTAAAAATATCTACTTATATCAGTTTTTACTTTTGTTGTAAGTTACAAGACAACTAAAATACGAGGGGATCCCCATATGGGAAAAAATGATTTTCGCCCTTTATGCAAAAACTAAGAGGGCCATGAAAATACTTTAAGTGTTATCTTTCGCTTCATTAAAAAGAAGCAAGACTTCTCGAAAACCACAAGTCTTTATCTTATATATTTTTTTAATGAGCTAAGGATTTACACCCTTTAGAATCAGCATCTTATTCTGAAATTCCTTTTATAATTTAAACCTGGCCGTATGGGAAGTGATTTTTTAAATTGAGAAACCTTAAAAACTGCTAAAAATAACTTTTACCACGTATACTTTTTTTAAGTAAAAGATAAGTGTCATATATGGAAGCGGCGCTTTAACCCAGCCTGTCAGTATCAAATGTTTCGGGTGTCGACTGGGCAAACGCGTCACTTTTTTGTCGGACAAGTTTACCACAATGTTTTACATGCAATTTTTAAACATTGTATCGTAAGGGTTACAGTCACGAAACCATGAGAATCAAACACATGTTTAAGTCACGTAATCCGCCTAGTCCGATACCTGACCCATGTATTTGATTTTTATGGTTTCGTGACTGTCCCCATAACGATTTTTGGCAAAATGTTTAAAAATTGCATATAAAACATTGTCGTAAACTTATCCGACAAAAAGTGACAGGTTCGTCCAGTCCGACACCCAAAACATTTGACATTGACAGGCTGGGCTTTCATATATGGCGGTATGAATATTTGTGGTAGACTCGTCAAAAGGAACCCTCCTTAAAAAGATTTTAAAAGTGTTCTTATCATGAAGTCCATTTTATTACTGGCCCATGGACTAATATGTTGCGTCAACCTAAAATGTAATTACTTGATATCTTCCAGGGACTGGTGATATGTATGAAATTGGTGCAGAAAGTGGCAGATACTATTCAGTAAATGTACCTTTAAAAGAAGGTATAGATGATGCTAGCTACTGGCAGGTATTTAAGCCAGTAATATCAAATGTTATGGAATTCTATCAGCCGACTGCTATAGTATTACAGTGTGGAGCGGATTCCTTGGCAGGTGATAGGTAGGCTGTCAGTTTTTCAAATTATTTTAAGAAGGTTTAAGTAAGTTATTTATTAAATGAAAGCAACGGGCGTAGTCAATTAAAAGAAAAAAAAGTATGAGAGAGTAGTAAATTTTGCTTGTAAAAAAACTGCAAAACCAAAACCTTACTTTCAATAAGTATCATGTATAATAGGTGTTTCTGACAAGTGGTTCTTCCACTGTAACATTTTTATTATAAAAGTATAAAATAATCAAATTTGGTGTTCACTATCAGATATAAATTTGCATTGTTCGATCAATTCACTTGTTCTGTATTACTTCCGCTTTCGCCGAAAATTATTACATTTAAATTTAAAACATTGTATGTTATTTTTGACCCTTTGCCTTTAAAATATTTATTTTTGTTTCTAAACTGTAAAAATTCTGAAATTACCTCTTATGAAATTAAAAAAAAAAGAAATATATAAATTAAAACTAAGAGTTTGCATACTTTATGTAAGTGTAAAAATATAACTAATTCCCATCAACTAACGTAAATATTCATAAATTACCCTTAACAAGACACTAAGAAAAATAATGATAACAAGCTTAAAATTTATTACTACCATTAGTAGCGGAGCCCACGATGCTAAATGGGGATTTACTCGAGCGTCATGGGACTTATTGGGTTGCAAAGCTTAGATGATAAGAAGAAAAAAATGTTATATAATGTATACCTTTTAATCGGTGGGGAAGCGGCTATAGACTTTTAAATATGTCAAAAAATACTATTATTATTTTGGCTTGTGAAAATCGTTTGGGTCATATCGTATTTAGTTTATGTTATCCCTGAATTAATTTCTTCAAAATTAAAACAAAGCTACGCTCGAAAATGTTAAACTGACGTTTTTTTGTAGCCCTCTGTTTTCTTTACGTCACTCTCAAATTGTCAGATTAGTGGATTATACACTGTTTAGCATATAATTAACTCACCCTATCTTAATCTGACGTGCTCTACAATTTCTGATGGATATATTTTTGTTTTTTATGATCGGCCCTGTATACGAAGCTCATATTTGGTGGAGGTACTTACCCGGGTACAAGCTATCCTACCGTATATTAATCCGCCGCGCTGTAGTAAATCCCGAAATCCACTCTTGAGCCCCCTACCACATATTTAGGAAATAGAACTTGTATAAATGGATAAAAATAAAAAGAAAACGGGATTTAATCAAACAATTTAGATCTTTTGACTTTTTCAAATATATCGTGGATTTGCAATACTAGTTACAGAGTGGAACCAATTTTAAGAAATACCAGATATGTAAAATTTTAGGATAAATAAAATTAAAAAGTTGCCATTTTTCTGTTTTTTTTTAGATTAGGTTGTTTTACCCTAAGTACAAAAGGTCACGGCGAGTGTGTAAAATTTGTAAAAACCTTAATGTTCCAACTTTAGTGGTTGGTGGTGGTGGCTATACATTACGAAATGTAGCTCGTTGTTGGACTTATGAAACTTCATTATTGGTTAATGAACAAATATCGAACGAGTTACCATATACGGAGTATTTTGAATTTTTGCGCCAGATTTCACGTTACATCCAGAAGTGGTCACCAGACAGGAAAACGCGAACAGTAAACAATACCTGGAAGCTATAACTAAGTAAGTAAATTGGTTTTACTATTTATAGGGAACTAAACCAGCCTAAGTGAAAAACATGATTTTATTTATTTTTTATTGTAAGCAAACAGGCAATAAATCATTGATTATTTTTTCTTTAGTATTTATTTCAAATTACATACGCCCAATTTCTTAAATGATTCT
>JACEGR010009186.1:0-28955 GCA_014170235.1 Listronotus bonariensis
AAAAACTTTAGATTTTTCAGTTAATCCGTTTGCTAGTTAGATGCTAATATATTTTTAAAAATTGTTACATTATTATCGCGTCATATTTATGAACAACAATAAAAATACCAGTTAGCGTGACATAACGTTGTCATTTTGAAATTTAGTGCTTTATTATTATGAAAAAATCGTGAAAAGATTTTACCATGAGGTTATACCACTGAAGAAAAAGTATTGATGATTAAATGGTACTATCAAGGAAATAGTTGCCAAAAGGTGTCAGACATGTTCACTGCTCAGTATCCGAATAGACCGATACTGGAAAATCAACAGTCGATAGGAATATCAAAAATTTGAGACCAAAGGCACAGTGATAAATAACTGCAGATGTGAAGCTAGGGAGTATCAAAGAGAAAAAATGTAAGAGATGATAGAGACTTGCAAATTTTATTTCACGTGGAAGAAAATGAAGGAAAGGTGAGTACAAGGAAACTTCAGGATATCATAGGAAAAGATCAATCAACAGTGCTTCAGAATTTGAAAAGGCATAAATACATTTCATACAAATACGAAAGACATCAAGAGCTAAGGGATGGGGATGAAATACGACGGCAGAAATTTTGTTTTGACATGATGGAAAGGGCAAACATGGACAGGGAAATTTTAAGAAATATGTGTTTTACTGATAAGTGCTCATTTACGTTAAACAATAAACCCAATCATCAAAATTACCGATACTGGAGCAAAGAAAACCAATTTTGTCGAAACGAGGACGCCATATCCACAGAAAGTAAATGTTTGGGCGGAGATTTTCGGACAACATATTATTGGACCATTTTTCTTAATCAAAATTTGAATGCAGAATTTTATTTGGAACTACTTGAAGAACTAATTTTACCCGCTTTAAATGATGTATCCAGGGAAAATCAGGAAATTTGGTACCAAATGAATGGCTACCCGGCACATAATACCCTGGCTGTTCGGGAATATTTACACAATGCTTTTATTGGAAATGTTATTGGCCTACATCACACCATAAATTGGCCAACCAGGTCTCCTGATATTTCGCCAAATGGCTTCTTCCTCTGGGGCCTTTTAAAAAGCATGATATACAAGGATAATAATTACTCTAATTTAGATGAGTTAAAAAATGCTATTTCTGCAGAATGCAATAAAATTTTAATACAATTTCACTGCACGATTTTTTGATAATAATAAAGCACTAAATTTTAAAATGACAACTTTATGTCATGCTAACTGGTATTTTTATTGTTGTTCATAAATATGAGGCAACAATAATGTAACAATTTTTAAAAATATATTAGCATCTAACTAGCAAACGGGTTAACCGAAAAATCTAAAGTTTTTACCATGAACGTAGATTTGCATGCTCTTCAATAAACTTCAATAGAATTTTTCTGTAAAATAATTAGAGGAGCCAATAATTGACCCCATTAAAAATTATATGGGATTTCCTATGTCCCGCCCGGCGATGCATCACCCGGTATAATATTGATGTAACATTGTTTAGTTACTACGAGGCAAATAGTTAGGGATCCCTGGATTATTTTTCCAAGTCAGTATTGGAAGTTAATTTTTGTGAGTAGCTTCATTTTGACGAGACGCCCAACTGTTTTCCTTACAACAATTTTTGTTGGGGTAGCAGGAATTAAATATGTTGATTTGACAGAGATATTAAAAATTTATTACAAACAGGTATTTTCTTTCCTAATTTTTAAGATAAAGATCTAAATAAACCGAAAAAATATGTGTCCTAAAAATGTAAGGTTTCATTAAAGAGTCCCCTACCACCAACATGTGTAGCTAACGATTTCGTGAAAATACCTACTAACCAGCTGATTTTTTTTGTAATAGTATAGTAATATAAGTAATATTTACATAATTTGACATTCAAATTGTCTTTTAAACTGTGAGGTACGTCAATCTGTTTTTTTAATCATCATATTTAATCTTTGCTACCCATGTATGTTCCCATCAACGAAAATTGTTCTAAAGCTACGTACAGACTTGGATACAATCGGCGAAAACATTTGTTGGTCGACTGTATCTTGAATGAAACGCCATGGCAATATCCTTGGGCGTTTTCATCCAAAAAATCGGAAAGACGCAGGTTTGTACGAGCTTTAAAGCTAGTGTGGACGCGAAACACTTGTATTTTCAAATGTTGGCCAACTTTATTGCTGAAAAATTTTTTGAACAAGATACAGTCGGCCGACAATGTTGTCCCGATTGTATCCAAGTCTGTACATGGCTTAAGGAAAAGAGTTGGTCGTCTCGTCAACGTAAAGCTACTTACGAAAAATTAGCTTGGAAAGATGGTCCAGGGATCCCTAACTAAGACCCTTTTTATGTGAAAAAGTAATAACCACACATATTGGTTGGGCGGTTATCGTAATATTACAATACGTGTGCAGTGCTATAGGTACCCTGGAACCTCAACCAAAACGGTCTATTGTTGCATGTCCAGCAAGCAGCCAAAAGAGTTTCAATCTAAATTTGTGTTGAATAGTCCGTTATATGTATTTTTAGCTCTAAACATGAATCCGTGTACTGACCACGGATACGTGTTTTGATTTAATGATGAAAGAAATAAATATTGGTCACAACATATTTATTCTCTGAAAAGATGTGTAAAGAATCTTTAGAAAACTTAAGAATACCACTGTAGCCTGTGATTTAACTACGGTGTTTGATGTTTATTGCCTAAGCATGATTTGGTGGACAGTTTTGCTTAAGCATTTAGTATTGGCAAAATTGCCCAGGAAACTCGTGAAAATTGCACATTTTTTTCGTTATTGAAGTAGTTATAGAAAATCGCCC
Source organism: Listronotus bonariensis (assembly GCA_014170235.1). Lineage (NCBI taxonomy): Eukaryota > Metazoa > Arthropoda > Insecta > Coleoptera > Curculionidae > Listronotus > Listronotus bonariensis. Next base: position 2,821 of record JACEGR010009186.1, read on the forward strand.
AGAAAATCATATTTGGAAGAGCTAAATATTATGGTCGTGCCAGCTGGATACTTTTAAATTGACTTTCAGTGTGTTGAAGACTGGCAAGTAAAAATTAGATAAAGAATGCCTGCATGTACACACTCCAGATACTGTGACGCATCGGGCATGCTTTGTTATTGTTTAAAGGTACGCGCACATTCGTCGGCATCTGACGGATAGTACGTATCGGAAAAATAGTTATAGTAAAATTTAACGCACACTCTTTGTTTGACCTCCGGACAGTGCGGATGTGCGTAGAGGACTACAAAGTTCTTTCCGGAGTGGCGGTCAGAGGTGCCGTAAAATGCACGCTAAATTGGCGGCATCTTTCTTCTGGATCTAAGCGCTGTGAGCGAAGATTCCTATAAGCTGATGGTATCCTGTTTGGTGGAGAACACGAGGTATTTCTCAAATGGCGGGAAATAGATAGGCGTGCCATGTGAACTGTCAGTAGTGAAAGTGAAGGTTATACGTAACACCAGTAGCAGATCTTGGTTTAACAGCCGACAATTTATGCATTGCATAGATTGTTGAATTATTTTGTTTTCTTTTTGGAATTTCTGGGAGCTACGAGCTCGATTATTCAGATGTTTCGCCGACGAAGCCCTGGAAAGCATAGTCTGGAAGGGGGAGAGTGGTAGATTGAACCTGAAGGGACCAAAACCAAGAAAAAAATAGAGAGCGAATAGAGGAATTTAACGCACACACATGCACATGCGAGTTATGGGTAAATATTAATAGTTAGCGCCTTTTCACCCGGGGTATAAAACCATTCGGTTAAAACCCTCCGGTAGGAATTGGCCTAAATGCTTGTCAAATAACGCAATTTCTGACCTGTATCACACATATGAAACGCCGTATATTAATTAAAGTTGCTATATTCTCGCGGGATTTTTAAATCCGATGCCAACCTCCCGCACATAGGTGCACTGCTTCATTTAATTTCACTAAAACCATTTTTTCCGATCCGTTCCGTCCGTCCGATGCCGACGTATGTGCGCGTACCTTTAGACCGCCTTCTTTTTACGCATTAGCAAAAAATCCACATTATACCTTTTTAAGTGGCACGACGGGTATATTTTGTAATAATTGTAAACACTTTGCTGACTGTTAGGACACATTAGATTAGGTTCTTTATTAGAAACACTCTGTAGAACCTTCTTCATTTTATAGTCTAAAACAACTATGCAACTTCCCTGACAAGATTTATAGTGACTTCTTTTTATATTGTTCAAAGAAATTAAAATGATATTCAGTTATGTAGATTTGCAAATTTTTTTAATTACATGTCTCTATAATTGCCAAAGAATGTTCTTGATGTTATTTATCTTCTGCAGGACTTGTTAAAGACGTATTAACCTATGTTTAGATACGCATATCATTTAAATAATTATTTTATGGTAATTCAACTTGTGTTTTCTTAATTGTTAACGGACAAACTTAAATTAATGGTACATTACATACAACAACAATATGGGTTTTCATTGTTTTACCTACTTCCATAAATATTACCCGAAAAGATTTTACATCCATTTTAAATTACAATATTTGTTCAATGTTTTTACATAAATTAGCAATTTAAATTTAAGCAAGCGTGTAACTAGCAGTTTTTTGAGATTATTTAATTTATTAACTTAACTAAAACACAATTTCAGACCCTTTTATTTTTAAACTAGAAAAGAAAAGAAAATAAATAATTCGACGAGTCACGAAAAAGAAAGATGAATGTTCATTAAGCTAAATTTGAAATAATTTTAGGATTAGGTTAGTTCGATGATGAAAAATCATAACATTAAATTGCTTTCTTAAGTCAGTTTCCGTTCGTTCTCGGTAGTGATTAGACGGTGGAAGGGAGCTTATACCGGGCTTTCACGTGGAATTGTGCATGGAGGATGTAGAAGACGTTCTGGTGCCCCGAGGAAGGTAGGAAACTCACTGCTAAATTGAAAAGGCATCTTTTTTCTGGAACTAAGCGCTGTGAAGATTCCTATAACCTAATGTTTTTCTGTTTGGCGTACTGCACGAGGTATTCTTCAATGGCGGAGAATGGAGGCGGGCGCTGCGGGTGACGTCAGTACTGAAAGAAACCGGTTATGCGCGATACCAGTAGCAGCTCTTGGGAAGATAGCTGCAATTTATGCATTTCATAGCTTCGTATTGACATGTGCTAGGAACTTCTGGGAGCTACAAAGCTCGACTATCCAGAAGTTCCAACGACAAAGTCCTGAAAAAATTTTAAGCGACATCGCTTATATGACTGAAAGGACGAGAGCAGCTGGCCTTTCACTAGCATGAAAGCCATAAACAAAGCAGTATGCAGTATGCTTTCTTAAGTCATATTTATAGAATAATTGAATATACATATGTTATTATTTAATAAAACAAAATCATTAATATTTTCTCTTATTGTTTAGTTTCTAAGGTCATTTGTAATTTTAATTTAAAAAAATTAGTTGTGATAACTAGGTTATAAAAGCATAAAGATTTTTTAGTTTGTTACCAAAAAAACATATTTGAATGGAAGTTCCCAAAACAATGTTAAACATGTTTTTTACCTACCATAGAGTAAAGCTTTATTGTTTATTGAATATGGTCAAATCTGCAAATACTTAATATTTACAGCATATTTAAAAAATACATAAATATTTTTGTACGGCTGAGCGTAAAATACAATTTTACGCTCCCATTTAAGGGCATTTAATTGCGCTTTTACGTCATAGGGCAAAAAAGTATCATCGGCTCATAATTTAAATTTTAAAACCAATTTTTGAGAACTTTGTTGACACCAAACATATATATATATATATATATATATATATATATATAAACTAGTCTGATAGTAACATCTGCTAAATTGTCCCATATAAAACAAAAATAAAAAAAAATAACTAGAGAAAATGGGTGGTCATTAATCTTGGTCATACAAAAAATATTGTTTTCATCTCTGGCTTACGATCTCAGCTCGCCGAGCTCTGGCAAGAACATTTAGCCGCAGATGTAAAAGTGCTTTTTACGCTTTTGGTATAAAAGTAACTATTTTGCCTGTCAAGTTATAAGAAAAATATGCAATTTATTTTATTCACTAGCCCATTTTTAACAGAAAATGAGGTTAAACGTCTTAAGATTGGTTAAACATTTATTATTCCGACACTGGTACTCTGGTACTTTCCCAGAGACCTTTGTGGGCTTTTAGAAAGATAAAAAAAATTGCGGAAAATGGTTTGATCCTCGTTCAGTTGCAGTTGATAAATCATTTGGATTAGAAAACATTAAAAAATCTTCTGATTCGTTTTAGAGAAATTTAAAACTTTGGCTCAAGTTCTTGGCCAATTTCTACCCGTTTTGTCGCCCTGTTAAAACCTTTTTTTTTTATTGTTATTTGCATAAAGTAACGATGGTTAAGCTGAATTTTGATTTTTGCTATCAATGACAAAAATATTCTTTTAGTATTTACCTTTAAGTTTGGCAAGCTATAACTCCAAGTGGGCCTATATCGATAGTTGGGTCAGAAACTTTTTTGCTTGTTTCACTTAATTAAAATATACCATGTAAAATAAAAAAAAATAATAGTTTTACTTTACAAAAACAACAAAAAAATTAATTTTATGGAAATCCATGTAAAATTATAAAATAATAAAAAACTTTAATTAAATTTATATTATGATTGATGAACATTTTAAAATGTCGCTCGTATTTCAAGATGTGAAATAAGAGTAAAATATAGACGGTTTTAAAAAGTTTTAGATTGAAAACGATTGTGACAGAACGCAGGTGTGCTTTATTTTAACAATACCAACGAACGCATTAAAAAATCTATTTCCATTTTAATTTCGCTTTCAGTTTTATGTATCGAGCTAGACTCTGTGTAAATTTTCTTTTGTGGCCCGATATTGAACTCGCAAATCATTTCGTTTTGGCTTTGTAGCTGATTGAATCGTGATATATGAGGCAATGAGCTTTTCCAGCTTTTTGCCGCTTTTTTGTCTCTTTTTTACTTCTGCAGCTTTGTTTTTGCCATTGAAAAAGCATATAAATGCAACGTTTTTCTTTTAGTCTCCAGTTTTTTAGCGCTGTGCATATAAAATGTATATTTATACAGTTTTACCTATTAGCAAATTAAAATTTAAAATTTGTAGTAAGCATCGTAACAAAATGAATAAAAATATAAACTAAAAGAATGTTTTAAAAAGAAACTGCACTATTTTTTTTTACTTCGCTGCTTTTCATATAACTGATGCTGCATGCCATATTTGCTATAGATGCCATCTTCTACTTTAACTAGTGTTTGTTGTGTAGTGGAAATCAATCTGGTGTATAAATAATTATCATGTCCGTTGCACAGGATGTCGTCTTTTTGTTGACCTTGCAGGGTATATCTCGATTTTGATTTTTAAAACAAATTTGATTCATTTTGGAAATACAGAGTGTTTTTGAAACTTTGTCAATTTGGCCAGGCACTTGTTACTCGCCTGATATTAAACAAAGAAAAAAAATTAAATGGGAACATGTTAGGAATTACTACTTATAATTCAGTGGTTCTCAACATTTTATGTAGTCAATAAAAAAAAATTGCTGTTAAAGCCATAATATATTTTGTATAAACTAGAGGGTAAAGTTTTCTGTTACTTAAATTTTTTTATACGGGGTGTTTTTTAAAAAGTAACCACTTAGTCATCTGCGAAAAGAGACAGATTTAAAAATTGCCGAAACACGTCAAGATATTTACTAGCCATCAGAACACTCACCCCAAAACTCCTAAATGAAAAGGAGGGTCGGTGATATATTATTTTAAAGTTCCTGACGAGTACTTTATAACCCTAGAATATAAAGTCAATATCTTTACCTTCTACAAAATGGCAGTACTTTAAAAATTACTGATATAGCTGATCGGGGTTTCCGAAAGTAATAAAGTAAGATGTTCTTAATGTGGCTATTTTCTTAAGGCTCTTTTTATTGGTAATATAATATACAGGGTGCTTCATTACAAAACTATATACTTTTTATCTTACCCTATATTATTACTTGTATCGCCATTAAAAAAATTCCTAAAAGAGCTTTAAAGTACTTTTAAAAGTACTTGTCAGGAGCTTTAAAATGATGTATCACTCGACCCCCTTCCCATTAAAGATCTTTGGGGTGGGGGCCCTGGTGACTAGGGGGTTAAAGGTGCGCCGTCAAATTTTTTTTGTGAAGAACGTTCCCTCTCAATAAATATCTTGACGTCTTTCGGCGATTTTCTTAAATCTGTCTCTTTTCGCAAATAGCGATGTTGTAACTTTTTAAATAAATACCACTTTGTAGACACTTTCCATAAAAGTTTTTTTGTAAAATAAAAATGTATTTCTTTTATTACTTCGTAAATTTAGCCAAATGGAACAGTTAAAGTTGTCCTTATAAAAGAGAAAAACTATTTTTTTTTGGTTTTTCTAAACCGATAAATATTCTTTATTTTCCGACTTCATGGCTTATCTAGATTATTAAAAATTTTGACTTTCTTTAAATTACTTTCTCAAACATAAAGCCTTGTTCTCAGACGAAGTGCAAAAAGTCGACAAAAAATAACCCCTTTCACCGGAAAGTCGTAAAGAAAATTTATATTTTCGGCATTAATTTTTTCCAGAGCGGTTCGGCTACATAAAAACGTTTTATGGGGACTTTTCTCAAATTTCAAGCGCTGTTGACGCAATACTGTACCCATAATCTCTCTACAGGCTAACTTTTCTTTAAGATTATATTTTTCAGTAGCGTTCCCTAAAATTAAAACAATAATGTTTATATATATTTTATATAACCAATTAATGTTTATATATATTTTATATAACCAATAATGCAATTTTTTTACTTTAATATGTTATACAGGGTGTCCCAAATATATTTAGCAATGAACACCTTTGGTTTTTTTTAATAAAACACTGTATATTATTTTATTTTGGCAATGAAATTTTTTAATTTATTTTTATTTACAAATCGATTAAAAAAGTGATTTAAGTCATATTTTTTCATAAACTAATACCAGAACTAACCAGAACTAATACTTTTCAAGTTATTCATGATTAAAAATAATATTTTTTGCCAAAAAAATCGACGTTTTTAATTAAGTTTTTGCGATAATCTTAAAAATTTTGCAGATTATTAAAAAAACTGTAGAAAGCAAAATTGTCGGTTTTAGAAAGGCAACGAGAACTGTTTTATTATTATTTTTCTAGGACCAATACAAAGCCCGATCGTCATGTTAAAGGTTGTTAAATTTTTTCTTAAATTTAAAATTCGATAGATTTAAAGTCAAATAACGAAAAAAATATCTATAATATCTTTTTGAAGCACCTAATTACACCTTTTTTTAATCTAGCATCAAAATTAAGTAAGTTATAATAAAAATAGGGTCTGTACCTATTTTTTCTATGCAAAAATCAATTAAGACAATGTCCTAACCACCCTCTAATTAAAATTGACCTTTACATTTTTACAATTGTCTTTATATAAATATATTAATAATATCAGCCCCAAGAAGCTTTGACCAACTTTAAATGCGTAGTTTCAGGGAAGCTTAAAATAAAAACACCCAATTTCCATATTTTTCACCTTTTTTTTCTAAATAACAAAAATACTGGAGATAAGAAAAACAAAAAATTTTTAAATTGTGGCTTTTAAATGGTAAACTTTTGTGCAGTTTTCTGTACAGTGAATATTTTGCGAGATGTAGTCGTTAAACCTTTATTTCTACGAGCAAGCACCAACTTCTTGGTTTCTTTTAAACTTACCCCATTTAGGAACCAAGTGATCCTAAGGAATTTCACTTACGGAGCCTTGTAGCTCTTTAAAAAAACTTCACAATCACTTTTTTTTAGATAAATCGATTTAGCCACTTTGACACATAATATTCTACATAATATTTTTAAAATTAAACATTTTAAATTGATTAAACTTCTTAAACGTATTATTAATGCATGCATAAAGTAAATTGTAAAAAGTCAAGTTCAGCTTTAATTAGGGGGTAGTTAGGGGTTGTGTTATTAATTTTTCGTAGGAAAAATTAGTTAATGACCTTATTTTTATCATATCTTGCTCAATAATCATGCTAGAGACTCTCTTTTTAAAGACAAGACACAAGACAAAGTGTACTTTAAAAAGGGTTTGATAAATTTTTCTCGAAAAATACAGCCTTTTTCCGTTATTTCACTTTGAATCCATCAAATTTCGCATTTGACAAAGAAAAGCTATCAATTAACACTCCATGTCTTAGTTCGTATTGGTCGTTTAATTATGGCAAAAGAATTTTATTTGTCTTTTGAAACCCACAAGTTTTTTGATTAAATGCATTTTTTCGAGTTAGTCGCGAAAAACCCCTTAAACCGTCGATTTTTTCGTAAAAAAATTGTTAGTTTTAAAAGCAATCTAAGTTAAAAAAATTTAGTTTTATAAAAAAATTATGAAACATTTTTTGCTAAGAATCACATTTTTGATTGATTTCTGTGGTTAAAAATGTAATAAAAAATTCAACCCCTTAGGAAGAGTGGCGACCATCCCCAGAGTTTGATAGATATTTTGATATTGGGGCTTTTCTCTACCTTCTGTTAAAATATAAAGTCAATCCATGCAGGACCAAAGAATTGACAGCTTTTACCTTTTTTTGTGCTTCACTTCCTGTACTATTAAGGGAAAAGCAAACTACAAATTACTGGACTAAAAACTTTGTAACCAAATTGTTGCTCCGCTACTGATTTCTTAGTTAGTGAATCACTCCAGAACGTCCTGCGAACTTCATATTTTCGGCTATAGTGCAGAACTTTTGTCATCATCGCACGGTCTAGTGGTCACAATGTGTTTGTCTCATGGCGCCATTACCACAATATGGCCGTTTCGCGTTTGCTGCTTCTCATTCTATTGTTTTATAAACGTTTTTGAATGGCAACAAATAAATAAATCGTACTCATCCCTTTTGCCTGTTTTTTGTCCCTACTCTTAGCTGACTTGATTGATTCTTAGTGGGGAAAAAAGACAAAAACCTTAAAAGTTTGTTAAAGATTCATAGTTTCTTTTACTTTCTTTTGTCTGACTTACTTTGTTAGGGGAACGCGACTCTGATTAATTTTGTTTTAAATTAAATTAATCTTACAGCGTAAACATCGCGTCTCCATGTCAAAACAAGCTTGTTTTTTACGATGTTTTTATTCAGTCCTTTGTTTTAACGATGTTGGCTTATATCTTGTAAATAATTTTAATAAACCTAAAAAACAATTTATTTAGTGATTTAAATTTATAAACTAATAAACCATTTTGCATTTGTTTATTGTAATAATTTTATTATAAAAATTACCTTATATTGGAAAAAATAACATCTTAAAACTCAGCACCCAAGGTACCTTAGGCTTTATGTAAGTCTTTGCGGGCTGTAACAGGTAACAATATTGAACCTTATGGAAATTATTTTTAAAAATAATTTTAAATGATAAAGACAGTCACAACCAAATACTCGTATCTAGATTTCTTTTTCGAGTCTTTTCGTCTAATTTATAATTTTAATATAACCAATAAGACACTAGCTGGAAAAAATATAGGCAGTTTTTATTAACTGTTCTGGATAGTCATAGTCAGTCCTAAGATAAAAAAAATTAGAAAAATATGATGTTGTATTGTTAACTACTTCCGTCAAAATTCTTTGGACATATTTTTTTTAATGATTCTTATAATGCCCTCTAATGACTTAATGTATTTTTAACTTTAAGAAAGTGTCAAGTGTAAATAGAACATACAAATTAAATAATAGGTCCAACCACATTTCTGCTGCACCTACACATACGTGCGTGTTTAAAAATAATAGCAGTTAATGAATTTTTTTATCTTATTAATATGCTTTCTAAAAATGATACTCATTTATTATTGTTTTATATTTTTAATTATAAATTTTTGGACAATAAATTACCAGAAACCGATTTTATGCAAAGTCAATTAAGAAAAATAAGGAAATACAAGTATCAACGCTATAACAGACGTCAGACGGTCAAATTGATCCCTATGTTTAAAAGGGTCGAGCAAATTTAAAAAAGCAAATTTACAAATATATTTTTATTATAGTAATTTAGGAAATTATTTAACGTTTATTTTAAAAAGTCAATTACTTAATTAGAGAAAAACTGGCTGTTATGGAACATAAACACCAACCCTCTATTTATGTTAAACAATACCTACAAAATTTCCTTGTGTGCATTCCATACAAATGAGTATCTTGTACAATTTTAAAACAAAAGTAACGCGGTTTTTTAACATATTCTAATTTTTTTATATATATATTTTTTACATTCGTTTTTTTTATTTGCAGTGGGTACGCGTTAAGCCGGCTACAGACGACATGCAAAGGCTTGGCAAATGTCCGTTTGTTTAAACTTTCCCGCATCATGTGTATGCAAGACATATAGCAAAGCAAAGCCAACGTTGGGATGTCGTCTAGAGCCGGCTTTAGATACACATTGTTTCTTTACAGCTAATGAGCATAAGTTGTAATCGTAGCTTTATTTCTTGTGTTAGCAGCTTCTTCCCTAATTGTTTTATGATTTCGTAGCGATATACCACTTCTTCACGAGCGAGATTCTAACCTTTTACATTTTTTAAACCTGGACATTTTATAACATCATTGCTGTAAAGTAAGTGTGTTCTTATTGACTGTGGACTGTTTGGACCATTTAAAACTATTTTTTTCATAAAAGTAATTGGATTTGTCAGTCATTTTTTACCGTTTTTTTTCGTTTTCTCTATTTACAGGTTCTTTTCTTTTCAAATCTTTGGTCCAATTGTATTTCTAATTTACTGTAATAGTCGATTGAAATTAATTTAGCTTTAGAATTTCTTCTGTCCATTTGACAGTGTCTCTTCATAACACTTTAATCTCTACAATTTAAAGGACTTATCTGGTGATTTAAATCATGTTTACTTCTTAAATACAACATAAACATGGTGCCTACATAAAAAACAACATAAATACGCACAATGACAGAGCTGACCCTTATTTGACCCTGTCACAAATTCTTAACTCAATTTTAACATTCGGAATGACCGACATAGTTTTTGGAAACACTTAAAAGTGGACAAAATAAATGTGGGGAAACTTTAAGCTCAGTAGAAAGTGTGTTTGACTGGAAACCTAAATATCGCTATCACTGGGGAATTACAATAAATACTCGTCTGTGGTTTAATTCACAGATGTTTTTAGATTTTATTTTGGACGATAAATTAACCAAAACCGAAGCAATATAAAGTTAAATTATTATTGGTGATGAACCTAGTATCAAACTATCCTTTCTTGTTTTACCGAGTGTTTGATTATACATCAATATAATAAAATCGATAGCTGCTTATTTGATTACCAAGTAATAATAAAACAAGCGTCTGCCGCAGTGGCTAAAAATGGCCACAAGTTGGCGACACGCGAGGTCGTTGTCCGAGAATGTGTGTCGATGCAATTCTGCTGCAAGCGAATTTGCAATACCAATTTGTTCTCGAGATATACCTGAGCACAGATGCAGCTGCGTTAAGTCGTTTTTTTATTTATTTTATAATTAACAGCCTAAAATGTGATTGGCAAATAAATACTTCAATTATTAATTTAAGGGTTTAAATCAATTTTTCTTTAGATAATCAATTTATATTTTAAACTTTTTATGTTGTTGTCATTGACAAATCTACATCGTGTTTGGTGATTTTAAATGTTAAAGATAACATTATAACTATTAAGGTAGAGTTTCTAAATAAGAATTTAATTTTGGTATTAGTATTAGACATATAATTAGATTTAGTATTACGGCTTAATTAAATTAAGCTATTTTTGTGGCATTGTTTGGCTGCATTAAAAAAAGAAGTTATTGATTTTAACCTTTTTATCGCACATAAGCAGTCAATATTTATGCTTATTTTATGGATTTTAACCAACTCCAAGATTGTTTCCTTAGGCTAAAATAACATTAGTTTGATTTATAAAACATCTTAATTTAAATGATTTTTTTGAATCTTGTCACTTAAGCTAATACTTAAATTAAATTTTGATTTATAAACCCTGCTCAAGAGTTTAAGAATAAAGAATAACTCTTTTGCAAAATATAAAAAATAAAAAAGTAACAGGTATAGTTAAATCCATACGGGAACTTACTGTATATTTTTTAAAGAAAAACTTATACTTTATTGTTGCTCTTTAATCAATAAAATGGCTATTTGGAGCTACAAACAAACATTAAAATCTAAAAATATGTTTTTTTTTTGAGATACCAGCTTTATCTTCGCTACGCAACTCGGTAAACTATCTGTTTCAATTGACAGTAATAAAACACTTTCCACCTCGTTTGGTATTTTTTTAAATCTTTGTGAGATCTCAAGAAGGCTTATGCCTAAATACCAGTGCACCGTGAGTGCCGGGTTACTGGATGTTTAACCCATTATTGTCGTGTTCCGTCAACGTTATCCAAGTACTGAAACATGCAATTTTTGCATTTCACAGCACCTTTTTAGACAACGCGGTTGTGCCACCACGGACAATATTTTTTAAAATAACTACTACCTAGTATTGGCAGAATACTACACAGAGGCTTTGCCATTACCATGTGTGAGGTGACGAGCTATTAAAAATCGGCTGGAGAGAACCGAGATTCGAACCCGGGTCGATGCGGTGAGAGGCTGGTACGTTAGGCACTGCACCAAGCTCGCCGTAATGTAATATTATAGGGTTTGCCGATTTCTTGTCTGTTAGTATATTAGAGGTTGTTATAAAAAATCCTTCTAAAATAAGATGTAAAACAATATAAATACTACAAGTTGCTAGACAGGTAATCAAAACTATAAAAGTTATACACGACACAAACCATAATATTTCATATGCGAGGAAAATCAAGGCGTAGATATTTTTCTGATATAAAATATTGATGGGTTTTGCATGAAGTGTCAAGTTATTTGCGGATTTTGTGTTTGGAATTTTAAACAGTTTTGCCAGTTTTTTGATGTTTAAGTCTGGGATCTGAATAATTTAGGAACTTGGCGAAGTAGAATAAAATCGGAATAAAATCAGTTGACACTTACCTTATGAACTTACATTATTTGACTAACAATATAAATTATATCACGTGTTTTTTTTAATTAGTTAACCTTTTTTTTATAAATCCCCTGTTATTTTTTAATAAATTTAAGACTAAAATACATTTTATTTATTAAATACTTTATACCAAAAGTCTTAAGGTCAGAGCACACTAGGCCCCTTTAGGTCTCGGTACGCTCACCGTCTGGTCAAATATTTTACATGCTAATTAAATGTCATTCAAGGTCATTCATTTAAAAAGCATTAACATATTTGATCGAACCTTGTGCGCCTAGTGTGTTTTGACCGTTAATTTTCATTTCTGTTTAAATATTTGATTTTGACAATACCTTAAGAATATTTTGGGCCTTGTATATTTTTATAAGGACATTAATATAATATTTATTTTAACTATTGTTATAATATTTGAATACTAAAATTTAAACCCCGGGTATTGTTTATTTTAACGTGTTAAAATTATAGTTAATGAGTTTACACATTCTCTCATCTATTTTTAAAACGGTAAATAAACTTTTTAATAATATTTATACAAAAAAGTTCAATGGCTGAATAAATGGTTCACAGCACTACAAACGCGTACTCTTGGATATTTTTCACGAAAATCATAAATTGTTAAAGATGTTTACACTAAGATTATACAGGGTGGTTACTAATTCGTGATACACAGATAAAATAAACTTAAGTTCACATATGGTGGAGACGCTTTGTGTAAAGCGATAAGAAAACGTCGCTTATGGTACGCCGTTATTCGTCTCTAGTGCTCTTGGTAAATTAAAAAATGCAAGATATAGTAAAACCTCTTTCCTCAAGCAAAATAATGGTGTTAAATAGGTGCAATTTTCCCAGGCATAGGTTAGTACACAAAGAAACAAACTATTTTTTGTATAGCTAAAGGAGCTACTGAAAAGCTAGCAGTGTTACACACATTACAGTATATGCTGTACCTCCAGTACAAGAAGAAATGATACCCAAATTATGTGGAATATGAAAATTTAGTAAAATAGTTACTTATTATCACGACCTTTGCTACATGGTTTTCAAAAGCAAAAGTTTTGCGGCATATGCAGTATGCCTACGAATAAACTTTACCATAGGACAAATGGACCAAAAATTTAAATGTTTAAGAAACACGTATATGACAACTGCTTTTGCTTCTTAAAGAAAAACAAGTTTTAGTTTGAGAAATTTGTTTAGTTTTGTACAGGGGCTCCAAAACTACTAAAAATGTGAATATGAACTACAACAAAACAACCTTTATTTTTAATAATTTAGCAAAATCAACAAGGGAAATTTTAGATATCGGATTTTCATTTTATTTTAAAAACCTTTTTGATTTGACATTTTGCTATGTTAGTAAAAGTAAGGATGGTTTTGTCTTGGTCCGTTTTGTAGTTTTCGAGTCCCTGTACACAGAGTTGGGCAGAATACTGAAAATCGGTATTCAAATACGAATACCGGAAATAGAAAGTATTCGAATAGCGAATATAAACGAAAAGATTCGAATACTACTAAACAAAACCTATGACAAAATTGAAGAGCAAAAAAAGTCCATACCCCTTTTTTCCCTGATTTGCTTCCCTTTTGTTATTAAAATCATGACAATTTTAGTATTCTTTAGTATTTGGATACCACTTACACTTTTCGGTATTCGAATACTCGGAATGCCGGTATTGGAATACTCAAAAAAATATTCGTCGAATACTTATTAAGTATTTGAATACAGAATCCCGAATACTGAGCAAAATAGTATTCTGCCGAATACCGAATACCAAACACACAAATGTATTCGAATACCGGCAAAATGTATTCTGAATACTATTCAGAATACTGAGTATTCAAATACGACCCAACTCTGCCTGTACACAACAAAACGAACTTCTTAACGTAAATCTTCTTTTTTTAAAGAAGTTGCCATACATGACCTTTTAAATATTTAAATTTTTGGTCCATTTTTTCTTATTGTAAAGTCCATCCGTGGACATACTGTAGTAAGAGTTTTAGGCTAGAGATAGGGAAAAATAATAAAAATAAAAGTTGAAAAAAGAAATTTGCATTGCAGTTCCGTCGTGAAGACGAAAAGTTTAAGAATCAGCTAGAGGCTGTAGAAGCACATGTATCTCAAAATTGGTTTGTTAAAGCCATTCTCATAAAGTGTAAATAATTAAAAGCATTGGTCATCTTATAAAGACGCGAAGTTTTTTTATAATATTGAAAACATTTCAAAAAGTGATAAAATAAATTACAATTAATTTTCCACTTTGACAGTCTGTATCAGGAAATATTAGGTACTATTAACTTTTGAACCTAGGTATGTTTTGGTTAAATCTTAGCATTTTGCCGTAAGGAATTCATGGGCTTCCGTTTACTATAAATTAGTGAGTACCCTGTATTTAATAATAACAAAATAAATTTATTTGTGTGAAAGTCCATTTATGCCTAAACAAAGTTCTGTTGCTAAATAATAGAATTAAATGTGGAAATTCTGTCTGCTCGTCTGGCAATCCGTCCATCCATCGCGGTCACAAAACCGCAGTTTCCCAGAATGTACTCTGGACATTTCCACGGCCATTTAAGGTATGTGACGTGAAATGCGCTATACATTTCACGTTAGATAGTATAGTATACCGCAATCTAACTTAGGTATGTATATAATTGGACAGTCAGCTATCTGGAAATCAATTTGAAACGTCTGGAATCGATTGAATACAGAGTCGTACTTAGCATCCATTTTTAATGTAATTGATTTCAAAGTGCATTTATTAAAATTTTGATAAAAAAAAAAACCATAATATTTAACGCTGAAAGTTTTTAACATACAAAAATACAGTGTGAACGCTTGATCGGTACAAAATCACTAAAAAGTGTTGGTTTAAAAGAAAAAAGGCTTAAACACGCTTATATATTTTTAGCTGCGGTTGAAGGTAAAATCATGTATAGAAGGTGGCCTAAAAATAAACGTCGACCATCAACTTATTTTTATTTGTAAGCATATCTTAATTCTGCATGAGAAATTTTACTATGGTTTTATGTGTTCCAGGTTCTATAACCAAAATCAGCATTTATTAGGAAATTAACCAATATTCTTATTTAAAATTTGTAAGTCACGAAAATTGAAACACATTTATATTTTTAAAACGCTCGACACCTCTATATTTGTTTTTGGCTGCAGTTTTTATTATTATTAGAGTCGTATTTACCGAAGGAATAACAAAGGTTATCTCCCTTGTTTGCATGTGACTACCTAACCCAAAAATTGTAGAACCAAGGGAACTCCTCACAAATGAGCCACAAATGGTGTATTCCTTTTATAAACCAGAACTACTTCAGAACGACACAAAAGTGTTCGCTTTACAATTTTTTGACATTTTTCATGTTGTAGAACCGTTCTTGACACTATTGACAGTTCAGAGAACGGTTTCAGAATGGTTCTACAAGGTAAATGGAATACACTAAATTAGTTGATGGAAATAATGGGTATGTTCAGCTTTCCTTTTATAAACCATTCTTAACAATGTTTCATGCTGCTCTTTTTTAACAAATCGTATGTTTCTAATACTTATGTCTGAACGCAATTGATGACACCAATTGGTTTTGTTCTTTTTATAACTAACATCACTAATATATTTTTAATTTTTGTAAATGTTAAGCCGCTACATGGGATATTATTATCAAACTTATTTTTTGAATACTCTTTGTAAGTAAGTACGTTAGTATGTTAACTTTTTAAGCAAGTGTAAAAAATACTAATCTACTCATAGTTTTAGCTTTTCGTGTATATAATTTCTTAAAAATAAATTAATAACAATACTTCAGTCCTGGTAATTGAAACTGATGCAACAAGCTTCGAACTATTAATAATTTACCACCGAAATTTGGCGAGGTAAAGCACTTTGACTCTGAAGATATTAAGTTTGTCGTTTGCCGTAATTCGATTAGTTAAGTTCATTCACTCTCCCTGTTAATTCATGTCAAAACAAAACTTTTAAATATATTTATTTAATTTTTTGTAAAGTTTATTGACGTATTTAAAGGGTTTTACAAGGTTATTTTACCAAAGTGGAGAATCCCTGTATTCCTGATAATGTAGGGTTTTTAGAAAAAGTTATAATATTAAAATTAAAGCTTAAAAACTCTTTTTTATCTTTGGACAATCCACGAAGGCTGAAAGCCTAAATACTAACGTACCGTGGGTGTCTTAAGCAAGGTAGGAGGAAGTTTGTTAACACGAGACTTAAAAACTTGAAGATTTGGGGTAGAAGGAAGGACCTCCGCTGGCAGTAGGTTCCACAAACTAGAAACTCTAGGGATAAAAGAACGAACGAAATGGGAAGTTCGGGGCCTGTCCAGTTGGACCGTATAGGGATGCATACGTGTGGCACCACGAGTTTCTCTGTTGGGAGCTGCAAGAGGAGGGACTATACTGGATACTTCGTCGGAGCAAAAGCCGTAAAAGTATCTATAAAAGAGCGATAGATCTCTCACAGCTCGACGATGGGCATGAGAAGGAAGTCTTTGAGTAAGTAAAGGATCATTAATAAGACGAACAGCTCTTCTTTGAATGGCATTAGGAATGCTGAGGGTTGTAGGGGATGCCATTCCCCAGACATAAGAACAATATTCCAGAGAGGGTCGAATTTGGGACACATACAAAGTGTATAAATTGGAAGGAAAAAATACTTTTTGGCTCGGAAAGAAATCCAAGCTTTTTGAAGCTAAGGCTATAGATATAATGTGTTTATGCCAGTTAAGGTTATTCTCAAATATGACGCCCACAAGGTTAAATGTGTCCCCGCTTTGCAAAACCTGGCCACTCATAAGCAAAGGGTGAGTGTTTGATGATTTTTTCGCGACAAGGAACATGATTGTGTTTTGGGCGCCCCCAATCCAATATCAAATTGAGATCCTGTGAAAGAGATATCTGCATCGCCTTGCGTTTACTTTCCAAGTCGGGTTGAGAGATTGGTTTAAGAACCTAAAAAGTAGACTGAAGGGTACTATCGTCAGCATAACTATGAATGGGATTGGTTGTGGAAGAAAGAAGGTCGTTGATGTGAAGAAGAAACAAAGTTGGTGCTAGTACTGAAACCTGAGGCACTCCAGCATTAATTTCGTAAAAGGTTGAAGAGTGGCCATCAACAATGACTGATATACGTCGATTAGAAAGATAACTGGAGAGCCAAGAGCAGAGTGTAGTTGGAAGGCCGTAGAAGGGAAGTTTACGATCTGGGACTCACCGAGAAACTCAAGAGACTTGTTCCAGTTGTGTGAAACGAAGGAAAGAAGATCTGCTGTAGATCTCTTATGACGAAATCCGTATTGCCTTTGCCTTTTCACTTTTGTTAAATATTCCTGTACATCATTAAATTGGATTCGTAATGGATAGGACCATTATTTACACATTTAGCATGTTGTCTTTAGCTTTTACAGTAATATACTAGGTACGTAACAAAACATTTCTAAAATAATTAATATTTGCAAAAACCAATTTGGCAACAGAGTACATTTAAAATGCATAAAAAAATATTACTGCTGTGAAATAACCTGTTATTTTAAAGAGCACGGTTGTTAGCTTTACTAAATACTATTATTTTTAAACGAATATAAGTAAACAAAACGTTTTCCTCTTTCACATTTACATCAAACAGGATATTTCACATAAAAATTAAAACTGCATTTGCGTCTGCAGCTCTTTATTTTTGTCCAGTCAGTGCAAAAATGCATCCACCCATTGCCTGGTAAAATTATGTGAATTACGGGAAGTACATTTAGAGCGGAACGTGCTGTATCGTCGCAAAAAGTACAATTATTTAAAATATCTTTTGTTAATTTTGTTGGTACTAGAAAAACTTCTGCGGATTTACACTCCAATCTTACTTTACAATGTCGAATGCTTGATCAACGTAACGTCGCTCAAAAATTCTGTGTTTTATGCGTTATTACAGTACCGGACGAAGCTTTTTTGAAGTAAAACTATAAATTTTGCGAATTCCTTTGGATTTTCAAACATAAGACGAATAACGATTTTTGGCTGAAAGAAATTGAAGAGCAAAAAAATTATGTCGTTACCTTTAAAAAGGCGTTACTTTGGGTTTTTACGCCCCAATATATGTTAATCTATGCTTTTTACACCTCTTTATCCACAAAAATGGCCCAACAGAAAAGTGAAGGGCAAAAAAAAGTTCCTTGTCTGTTCAAGCTGCGCCTATCCATAACCAGTACTACTGCTTTCTTGCACCCCATTTTACGGCTTCAAGCTTGTTCCGGTACTGCGTTATTATATGGGTATTAAACGCATAACTGAATTAAAGAATTACCGACCCAAATGAATATTGTTGTCCAAAAGTCTATGAGGGCAGACCTATGTTATTTCGTAAAAGCTGAAAGTTTTTCTGCACATGCTTCCCACATAGGTAGCGAAGCGACTTGGGTACCTAGTAGATGATATTTTCTTAGTCGCCAGGCAGTTTTGACAGTTCCAACACTTCCAACCCCTTACCAGATAAACATTTTGGGATGGCCTGATGGTTTAAGGAAGTCCAATTTTTTTGGACTTAACATGATATGACAAAAAGTCTTTTATAAGAGTTGTAGGTTTTTCAGATTAAAATGTCCTAAAAATATTTTAATGTATACAGTGTGGAAAAAAATGTTGTTGTAAAATTCTTTTTTTTATTCTTTTACACTTAATATATAAAGTAAATTAAAAAGAACATTTTGCATAATTAAAATTAATATCTGAATTTGCATATGTGGATTTCATTTATTCGTTACTTGATAAAACTTGATAAATTACTGAATTAATTATTTCGCTGAAACTTTACTTTTTTAAATATTATGAATTGTGTTTCAGTTTTTGATTGTTTTAGAAGGCACCAAACCTTAGAATAGCTGATTTTAATCTGTAATTCTTACATAAAACCAGCAACATGTGCATTTTTTAATATGATAAAAATAAAAATATAAAGCCATTTGTTAAATGTCTTATCAGGAAAATTTATAAAAAGCCAATTTTATATATCCCACTGATGCAAAAAGCTACTGTTCTATATTTATTTTTATCTCTTTTTTTAATAGACTAAAATGTTTCATGTGAATTATTCTTTCAATATGCAGCATTTACAGTTCATTCAACTTCATGGCGACAAATTACAGTTTTTATCTTTTTGCAGCTTTATATATTTAACAAACATAAAATAGATAAAATCCATTCGTAGATATATGTTTACTTTTGCTTTCAGCTTTTGTCAGCTTATTTTATTAGTACAGTTATCGGTAAATTTATAATACTCACCTAACATAGTCAATAAAATACATTTTATTGTCGTGGTCATGGTTTGCATGACGGAAAGAGGTGTATAAGCACAGCTTTAAACTCTATTTAATTACCTAAAATAAATTTATGCTTTGTTGTGTTTTGTGTTTATGTTAATACCTGTAAATATTGGCTTCCTCATGGACTTTATAAATAAATTGTATTAGAGCATTTTGAAGACGTTAATAAAATATGCTTACAAACTAAATTGCGTTAATTTCTTATTAGCCAATTAAATGTTATTTTAAAAAACTATTTGTATAATAGTTACATCCCTGATATACCGGGTGCCCACGAGATCACTTTCCGGCTGCCATTTCTTTTTATTTCTTTATCGATACTGACAAAACTTGGTGGGGTTGTTAGACTAACGAAAAGTCATTTTTAGGTGTACACGATAGGCTTTTACGACTTCCGATTTTACTGGAAAGGACTAGAACTTTTAATTTTTTAAGGGGACACCCTGTATATTTTTGTTTTTCGGATTCTCCAGATCATTTTTAGTCGGAATACAATATTTTTAAACCAAATTTTGGTTAAATTTTATTTTTAAATTAAATTTTTATTTTTCAGAGTGCCATGATCATTCTAAAATCACTCCTTATACTTTACTTACTTTCAGAAAAATACGAAATTGATTTTATCTTTTTAAACTTCTTTACCAGAGGGCTCTAAACTCCATTTTTTATTTTTTTTTCTTAGCTCAAAAACTAAAATAGGAACATATCACTTTTATAATATTCCTAAATGCAGTATTTCAAAGCGAATACAACGATGTAAAATACTACTACACTTTACTTCATCTTTTTTAAAAAACAACAAATAACAATAAATAAAATATCTTGTTAATTCTTTAATTGACATTTTACTTTTCACCAGTTTTTTATTATTATTTATTAAATTTAAAAAAAATTACGAAATTTAATGTGTAAGCTTATTTTATTAACGTTTTCAAAATAGTCCAATACAATTTTATTAAAAAATCAATAAAAAGCCAATATTTAAAGGTATTGAAATTTACAAGATATTTTCTATTGCCACTATGCATGTACGCAACCTAATATAGGACTTTTTAAAAATAAATTACAATTTTTTTCGTCAGTTACCTTTGCATGTCCGATAACCTGAAATCGATTTTGACGTATGTCATATAAACACTGGCATGGCAAGAAATCTAAAAATGCTAGGATATAATTACAAAAACTTAAATAACAAGGTATTAATAAAACCCAAAGGGTAAAAAATGTTTAAAATCTAATTCATACCCCAAATCTAGAGTTTAAACATGTTTAAAAAAGTTAGTCATGTATTAAAAAAAGTAAGTAAAAGTTTATTATTGTATTAACCTAAATCGCTTATTTAAAATAAATTTTATTTGTTTTCTAATAATATATTTATTTAAAAAAGAACAAATTATTTAAATTATAGGTTTTTGGAAGAAAACCCGGTTTTAAAATTGGTGCATTTAGGCAATCTTAGCACTTGTCACAAGTGTCAAAACTGTCAATAAACTAATGACTTTAATTTGACAATTTTGTCACTTGTGATATTCGGCGTCAAAGCCGATAAAACCGACCGAATGCGCCTATTGGTAATTTTGAAAAACCTTTCTAACAATTAATTAAAATATTAACGTTGATATATTCAAAAATAATAAAAAGGTAAAATTTCAATGCCGTGTTAATATTTTTTTCTTTTTTCAGGTATGCCTTTCATCTTGCAGTGGCAAATTAAGTTATTTTGTGAGTATTTAGTATATGTAGTATATTTAAACTACTTGGAATAGACATCCATATACAAACGTATCCTTATTTTTGATGCTTAATAGGATAGGATAGAGTAAAAAGATAGGGGTTTCCATTTTAAAAATTGACTTTTAAAGTTTTTGTCGTTATAATTTTTAACGAATATTTTTAACCGCTCTGTATTTATTAATTGTGAAAATATTAATAAATTCTGCTAAAGTAGTTTTTCTTTACGAAATACGCAACCCCAAGTGATATTAAAGGCTTTTGCTAAGAATAAATTGATAGCTACATATGTAATGGCTTGCAAACGTCGTTTTTGACATAAAATTTAAAATAAGTCAAAAACGGTTGCACTTAGGTATAGAACATTATACATAAATTCTGTTTAGAATTTTACACAGAATCCAAAAAATAAGTAATATAAAGGGTGTTCCATTTAAAAAAGCAAGTTGACATTCACTTTCAGTATATCCGGAATTGGTAAAGCTGTTAAAATATTTTAGTTGTATGTCCTTCAATGACTTTATAATGTTACTAAATTTTTATATTTTTTTTATGCGTACTTTTCAAGAAATCGATCGCGGCAGTTCCCGGTGGTACACCCTGTATTACATTACAAGTATGGAAACTGACAAATTTTATTGAGTGGAAATAACGTTGCATGAGGCGTCAGCCGAGTGCGATAAACCCACGAGTCTAAGAAAGTCATTTTTACACAAGTAATGTACACTTTTTTCTACGACTACAATCTATTTACAAAAAATAAATTTTGTTTTTATTTTTGTCACAGAAAAACCAAGAAAACAATTTAAAACTTTGGAGCACTGTTAAACTATATTTTTATATTTAAATTTACCTACCTAATAGCTTTGCATACCTATTATTATTTTAGAGTTTATGTAGGTCTTCACTTTAAAAAATACTGCATAGTATCATACTAGTGTTGTAAAGTACTTTTCCTACGACCACTTGTGAAAATAGCGAATAGCACACTGATTTCATGCATAGAAAATGCGTTATATCACACTAGTGTTGCAAACTACTTTACAACACTGGTGTGATACATATTATGATGTCATTCTAAAAACTGCTATTGGTTTTGCAAGTGACATATTTATTGTTGTGACAGTAAAAAAACTTTTTATTTACCTTAAACGGTAGAACCCAAATTAGCGAAAATCATCTTATTTTATATTTATTAAAAGTTACGAAAAATAAAAACATAAACAAAAATAGACATAACCACAAAAAACAACTTTCACTGACTGGCATAGTGTTGTCAGGTAAGTAGATCAAATTTAAAATCTCCTTCTACCTTTGAGCACGTACTTTATAGAGGCAGCCTTGCCGCTTTGACCGTTCGACCTAAAGCGCCAGAGAAAAAAAGCCTATAGATCAAATTCCTTCCTCTCTTTCTTCGTGTACTCAAACAACTAGTTAAATCTTTTTTTTAATCCCTAATTAAACCTAAGGCTAATACACACTTTATGAATCCACTTTCTTTTATCCATTCATAAATAGAATCAGACCCTTCCGACGTTGCCAAATGCTTTCCATATTTTGCATGGTAACTGACGTTTGGTAGTCGTTTTTCCTTACTTTAAGGACTTTAGGTTATGCATTTACAATTTTCATATTTTTATATTTTTTCTTAAAAATATGAGGAAAAACTGTTATTTTTACTTAATTTTACATGTGATGTTCAGTTTCATTAACTCTACTACTAAACCAATTTTACCCCACCCAGCACCCCTTTTCACTCCCCGGTCCCGTAAGTTTATTTACTGATATTTTTTAAAAACGGAATATTTTGGATATGCACCACTTACGTTTTATTTAGAAGAGTGTCTAAAATATGTAAGAATCGATAATTTTTAAAAACCCTTATAATAGCAGAAAACCGTATTAAACTATTAGCGTTATTACCTAACAAAACCATACAATTTTTATTAAGTGAGGGCCTTTTTAAATTCCAAAATGATAAAAATTATATAATGCTTCTAGGTAGGTGATTTTCAATGTAAAAATATTGTCAAAACAGTATAATATAGCAGTGAGGAAAAGTATATATCACACTAGTGTTGCAAAGTAAATATCACCTTAGTGTTGCAAAGTTCTCAATTTTTTTTATTTTTTCTGAACAGACAAACTTTAATTTATTTTTTTTGGTGAATAATTTGTGGTCGTAGGAAAAATAGTGTACAGTACTCGTGTGAAAATGACTTTCTTACACTCGTGTGAAATTAGTCATTTTCCACACTTGTAATGTAATATACTATTGCAACACTAGTATGATAAAGGGCATTTTCTATGCATAAAAACAGTGCACAATTTGCTATTTTCACATGTGGTCGTAGTAAACTTAATAATTTTTTTACAGAATTGCCTAAAGGATGTATTTTTTCCAATAAATATGACCTAAATATATTAGTTGGCTGTATCGTAAAATATGTTTTGGACTTGCGTTATTTATAAAGCATAAATTTCCTAAATTAGATAAATTCATACGACCATGAGATTACTTTTATTCCATGTAGGGTTTCATATTTAATATTTTCGTTTATATCAAAGGTAAAGTTTTATTAGGGTAAAGGATTTGTCCCTTTAAGCCCTCCGGTCGGAGACCTAATAAAAGTCTCTAGACACACTAAAATTTAAACCGGATTTGGTCGAAATGATATTTTTCTCAAAATATTAGCTTACTCTTTTAATGCAATACAGATAGCGTAAAATTACTTCGATGTAATCCAACCGTAAAATGAAGTACTTTGTTGACTATTAAAATCGTCAGTGTTTTCGTTATTTACTGTCACAATGATGATGCTTAAACCTTTTATACCTACAGATAATGCATAATTTGTTTGTGTCCTAATATAGAAAAATATAATTTAAGAACACCTACTTGCATAACTTTTTTGAAATTTAAATAAACTGTTTTGAATTAGACAAACTTACCGTAACTTATATAATTATTTAAAACAATCCAATGCTAAATTTATGATCACATGCTGCCAAGTTACATTCGCAAAATTTCAAACCGTAATCAACGGATGATATCGCGTGATAATAGAGAGATATGGGTGGTGCTGTAACGTCATGCGGTATTAACGTAAGCGCTATTATGACAGTTAAGTTATGCGCGATTCGATTTTTACCGTCGCGTCGCCGGTGGTAATAACGTTACCGCATGGAGTAATTTGCGGGCTGATAACGCCGTGTGCTATTTAAAATAGCGAATAGAATTGTCATGCGCACAGTATTTTTCTTTGTTTATTTTTTAAGGTTATTTATTTATTTCGCCGATTTCTAAAAATATTTTTGTAATAGAGCCACAGAGTAAAGTTAAACTATTAATCTTTGATAAGGCCTTCCTTTTTTATTTTGATATAAATATCGCAGGTGGAAAAGAAACGAAAAGGTTGAGATTCTCGGCCGACAATGACCTGGCTTTACTGAGAAAATGTCTTAGTCAAAATTCATCTGGAAAAGTAGGAAAATGTACAGTAAAATGTGTTTGAAATAACGGGTAAAACTTTAATATTCGCACATTAAAGGATCATTTGTTTTTGATTTTGTAAATTCGCAGACAGGTGTAATTAACCGTTCGTAATACGGCGTCTTCCATATCTCTAAAAACACACACTAAATACCGTATGCGGTATTTAAATAGCGCATTACGTAAATAACGAACGTAGGCGGTAACCAAATTACCCATATCTCTCTATTGCCTTTTCTGTACAGGGTGGCTCGAACTCGACGCTCATCATTGGGATTTCGGAAACCGTAAGAGATGCAGGATCGGTTAAATGAAGGCAAAGTTGCGCAATTTGATGCTCAATAAAATGCCGTTTTGCGTTTTATGGTAAAATAAATATGTAATATTCTGGTGATGGAATTTTCTGTACGAAACGTCGACAAATATCAAAGTGGCGATATATAGTGTTTTAAGAGTGATGAAATGATTTAATTAAATTGAAAAAATATCAGGTCCGTATTTAAAAAATTAAGTTGATGATGGTCGCCAGAAGCCAAAACGACAGATTCAATATTTAATCACACTGAATTATAGAGCAAAAAAAATGGCCATGAAAACGTGTTTTTCGTTTTGAGTTATCTTAACAAATATAGCCAGGAAACAATAGAAACCAAAATTGAAAATTCCGGTTTTTTTCGAATATCTTCGGAAGTACTCAAAATTTTTTAAACGCAAAACTGCATTTTATTGAGCATCAAATTGCGCAACTTTGCCTCCATTTAACCGATCCTGTATCTCTTACGGTTTCCGAAATCCCAATGATGAGCGTCGAATTCGAGCCACCCTATACAGCTATAAGATAAAAGCACTGATCTCGATGGATAGCCAATGCTTGTTACCTACGCGAAACAAAAGTTACAATTCTTGGGCGAAAAAATGAGTTTGTGGGCAAGCAAATTGCAGGTGACCGCGCTGGCTCCAAATGAAGTATCGGGTAGAATCATGTGAATTTATCGCCGCTTTTCCGTTTGGAGGACGCTGAGCCAGTACCGTATTAAAATAAATTTTAAAAATACAGTTACATCAAAAACGTCTAATACGCTATATGTTAATTGTTGCCGTATTTAAGAAAAAGGTGGTGTCTGCCACGAGTGACACCTTCAAGGTGCGGCAAATTAAATCATGGAATGTATAAGAAAGTGGTTAATTTCTTTTTTTAATTTAATATGAGTTGGGGTTGATTTCTCGTAGAGAAAGAACTACTCTAGCAGTCTGTATTGATATTTTTACAATTAATACATACAGAGTGGTCAAAATTAACCGTTAAAAATTCTTACGAGGAACCCAACCCCAACTCATATTAAAGGCTTTTGTTTAGAAGAAATTAATGATTATCTAATGGCTTGCAACGTCATTTTTGACATAAAATTTAAAATAAGTCCAAAACGGTTGGACTTGGATAGAATAGAACATTATACATAAATTATGTTTTAGAATTTTAGT
>JACEGR010009187.1:0-28952 GCA_014170235.1 Listronotus bonariensis
ATGCCTTGTTTACACGGGGACAGTAGATAAGTGGTAACTAAAATTTAAGCTACCGCTATTATGAGTATTTTGCACAAGTGCTGTTCGCACTGGTTAAGTTCTAAGTTCAGTTAATAGTTAGTTCTAGTGCAGTCTACATACAATAAAGAGATGGACGTGCCACAGCACCTTGTAGAAGAATTTAATGGCATACTACGCGATATTCTAAATATTATTTTAGAAGAGATAAACGAAGAAATATATGAAGAGAAAACAGACCCAAACGACTTTGGGAGCGAAAGTGGATCAGCAGAAGAGAAACATTCGGCGCAAGTATGGTGCTTTTCAAAGAACTCGCTGGTGAAGATAAATTAGAATACTTCAATGCTCTGCGTATGTCAGAAGAATCTTTTAATTATTTACTTGGCAAAGTTCAGCTAATGATAAAGAAGTCAGATACCAATATGCAGAAGTGCTCTATCACCGAAATTAAAATTACATGTTGTGCTTTATTTGCTTGCAACAGGGGTCAGTATCCGAGTTCTTAGTCACTTTTTAAGAGTGTCAAAAGCCAGTATTTGTATGATGATTACAGAAGTATGTGAAGCAATATATAGAGCACTGAAGAATTTCATAAAGGTAAGGAAAGACATTTCATTTATTTGTTATATTTGTTTATTATTTATTCTCTTGGTGAACAGTGCTATAACAAGTAGGTACCTATAAGTTAACACTGCAAAATATAAACATAAATGAAAATAAAATGCTAATAGTGCAAAATATAAACCTAAATTTATTAACGTAATATTTAACTAAGTATAGTATAAAAATTTTCTCTTTCTCCAGTAATTGATGATACAGCTTGTGACAAAATATCATTACATGATGGTACACTAGACACCATAGTAATTAAATCTTGTGGCTCCGAAAACTGTTGTGAATGAACAGATGAACTGGGTGGGAGAGAATGTGTTGGAGTGTCTATATATTGTGTGCTAGGGCTCAGACTGCAAGATATTTCATTTTGGGGACTTACAAGAGTGCTCCGCGAAGTACCTGGTGAGAGGATTTCACTATATGCCAAAGAACTTGTGGAGCGACTTGGGTTATCAGTCATTTGACGACTTATGGTATAATCAGCAGAATAGGTATTTTTTATTTGTTGAATGCGCAGTTGTGACAAATAATTTTGTATATATTGTTGGGCCTCTAATGCTAATGGAAAAGGCATAGCCTTCAGCTGTGCTGCAACAGATTTTCCAAATAAATCGAACTCATGGTTCTCGGTATCTTTTGCGTTCACAATGCTACTGACACTGCTAACTTTGTCAACAAGTTTATGAAGTTCATTTAGCCTTCTTTTCCGCTGACCAACAGTTGACGGGGTATTGAGTTCTTTGGATGTTGAAGGCTCCTCATCTTCCTGCGATCTGTTTGAGTCAGATTGATATTGTGTGTCATCAACTTCATTACGTCCCTAAAATGATTTGTAGATATTATTGATATGAAATTTTTAACAGCAATAAATATAATAACTGTTTGTTTGTTTTTAGGCACCTACCAACCACGAAGAATGGAAGACAATTGAAGAAGGATTTCGCAAAAAATGGAATTTTCCCGGATGCTGCGGCGCTTTAGACGGCAAACATGTCGTAATTAAAGCACCACCCGAAGCTGGCAGTTTTTACTATAATTATAAACATTCAAATAGTATTGTATTGTTGGCAGTTGTAGATCATGACTATTGTTTCCAGTACATAAATGTGGGATGCAACGGTAGAGTTTCTGACGGAGGAGTTTTTAGAAATAGTACTTTATATGCCGCTTTGGAGAATAAGATGTTACCAGAACATTATTTACTGGTGGCTGATAACGCTTTTCCGTTAAAAACGTACTTGGTGAAGCCATATCCAGGACATAATTTAACGTTGAAACAGAAGGTCTTTAACTACCGCCTATCAAGAGCGCGACGTATAGTTGAAAATGCCTTTGGGATATTGGTGGCTCGGTTTAGAATTTTTGAAAGACCATTACCGTATAATACACGTAAAGTTGATAAAATCGTTAAAGCATGTTGCGCTCTGCATAATTGGCTTAGAATTTCAAAAAGCCGTGTAAATACTCCTACAATGGACATAGAAGATAGTGACAAAGGATCTATTTTGCCTGGAAACTGGAGGGCAGTACCATCAGAAGGGTTAGTTTCAGTACAGAGAAATACACAAAATCATCCAAGTCAAGAAGCGCAAGCAGTTCGTGATAAATATGCTGACTACTTTGTAGGCGAAGGGTCAGTACCTTGGCAATTAAGAATGATATATTAAATAAATAAAATACAATAGTTATGATTATTACTTCACCATTAGTCTTTGAAATAATAATTTTATAAATTATAAATGTGCCTATAATTCACGTTTTGGAGTTTTTATTTTTTTTTGCCAACACGTCTTTGAGTTATACCCATTTTAAACAAATGTGCACCTAGTTTTTTAAACAACTAAACACATACATAATTCATACTTACCACATTATCTTCAGTATTTCTTGTGTTTAAGTTCACAGATTTGAGTGCACCATGTAGAATTGGAAACCATTTTATACTAGGAGTATAGATATCGTCTAATCCAGCTCCTGATTTATTAGATTCTTTTATTTTCTTAAGCTCCTGTGAATATGTGGACCTTAAGCTTTTTATTTTTAATAATATTTCCTTTTCATTGAAATTCGATATATTCATGTCTGTTTTCATAGCCAGAATAGCTGCACCACGAGCTTGTTTATTCCTGTATTCTAAATGTTTAATATTCCAGAGGCACTCATGTTTTACGTACTCCGAAACAAACTTAATTGTGGTATCTTCTGTCCACTTCGATGTCATTTTAAAAGGGGTAGGTAGAAGGTATCCTGAACTTTTAACTCAACCAACTTAAAAAAAGGCGAAAAACATTAAAACTTTAAAATTACAACACTTTGCAAAAAATATAATAAATAATAATAAGTGAAGTGACCAGTACAATGCGTCAACTTGCGCGAAAAAATAGAATAAATCCTATTCCAGTGTACTAAATTTTTACTTGCTCCATAACTTGTTACTTACCACATAAGCGCTGTTTAGACACGTTCAAGTGGTTTAAAATTTAGTTAATATTTAGTTGACTGTCCCCGTAAACAAGCCTTTAGTCACATTTTCACTTATTAAAAAATTATTAAGTTTCCCCGTTGATGTTTGTATCTCGCAAGATGTCTGGACTGCTACCGAACTACACCCTTTTGTGTGTTCCATGGGCGTGCTCTCTTCCTGTTCTATTTCTAATTTTTTTTTTCTGTATTGACCCTTGTTGCATGAATTCAGTGATTTTCAAGGATTTGTTTTTTCGCCTTTTTTAAGTTGGTTGAGTTAAAGTTCAGATACCTTCTACCTACCCCTTTTAAAATGACATCGAAGTGGACAGAAGATACCACAATTAAGTTTGTTTCGGAGTACGTAAAACATGAGTGTCTCTGGAATATTAAACATTTAGAATACAGGAATAAACAAGCTCGTGGTGCAGCTATTCTGGCTATGAAAACAGACATAAATATATCGAATTTCAATGAAAAGGAAATATTATTAAAAATAAAAAGCTTAAGGTCCACATATTCACAGGAGCTTAAGAAAATAAAAGAATCTAATAAATCAGGAGCTGGATTAGACGATATCTATACTCCTAGTATAAAATGGTTTCCAATTCTACATGGTGCACTCAAATCTGTGAACTTAAACACAAGAAATACTGAAGATAATGTGGTAAGTATGAATTATGTATGTGTTTAGTTGTTTAAAAACTAGGTGCACATTTGTTTAAAATGGGTATAACTCAAAGACGTGTTGGCAAAAAAAAATAAAAACTCCAAAACGTGAATTATAGGCACATTTATAATTTATAAAATTATTATTTCAAAGACTAATGGTGAAGTAATAATCATAACTATTGTATTTTATTTATTTAATATATCATTCTTAATTGCCAAGGTACTGACCCTTCGCCTACAAAGAAGTCAGCATATTTATCACGAACTGCTTGCGCTTCTTGACTTGGATGATTTTGTGTATTTCTCTGTACTGAAACTAACCCTTCTGATGGTACTGCCCTCCAGTTTCCAGGCAAAATAGATCCTTTGTCACTATCTTCTATGTTCATTGTAGGAGTATTTACACGGCTTTTTGAAATTCTAAGCCAATTATGCAGAGCGCAACATGCTTTAACGATTTTATCAACTTTACGTGTATTATACGGTAATGGTCTTTCAAAAATTCTAAACCGAGCCACCAATATCCCAAAGGCATTTTCAACTATACGTCGCGCTCTTGATAGGCGGTAGTTAAAGACCTTCTGTTTCAACGTTAAATTATGTCCTGGATATGGCTTCACCAAGTACGTTTTTAACGGAAAAGCGTTATCAGCCACCAGTAAATAATGTTCTGGTAACATCTTATTCTCCAAAGCGGCATATAAAGTACTATTTCTAAAAACTCCTCCGTCAGAAACTCTACCGTTGCATCCCACATTTATGTACTGGAAACAATAGTCATGATCTACAACTGCCAACAATACAATACTATTTGAATGTTTATAATTATAGTAAAAACTGCCAGCTTCGGGTGGTGCTTTAATTACGACATGTTTGCCGTCTAAAGCGCCGCAGCATCCGGGAAAATTCCATTTTTTGCGAAATCCTTCTTCAATTGTCTTCCATTCTTCGTGGTTGGTAGGTGCCTAAAAACAAACAAACAGTTATTATATTTATTGCTGTTAAAAATTTCATATCAATAATATCTACAAATCATTTTAGGGACGTAATGAAGTTGATGACACACAATATCAATCTGACTCAAACAGATCGCAGGAAGATGAAGAGCCTTCAACATCCAAAGAACTCAATACCCCGTCAACTGTTGGTCAACGGAAAAGAAGGCTAAATGAACTTCATAAACTTGTTGACAAAGTTAGCAGTGTCAGTAGCATTGTGAACGCAAAAGATACCTAGAACCATGAGTTCGATTTATTTGGAAAATCTGTTGCAGCACAGCTGAAGGCTATGCCTTTTCCATTAGCATTAGAGGCCCAACAATATATACAAAATTATTTGTCACAACTGCGCATTCAACAAATAAAAAATACCTATTCTGCTGATTATACCGTAAGTCGTCAAATGACTGATAACCCAAGTCGCTCCACAAGTTCTTTGGCATATAGTGAAATCCTCTCACCAGGTACTTCGCGGAGCACTCTTGTAAGTCCCCAAAATGAAATATCTTGCAGTCTGAGCCCTAGCACACAATATATAGACACTCCAACACATTCTCTCCCACCCAGTTCATCTGTTCATTCACAACAGTTTTCGGAGCCACAAGATTCAATTACGATGGTGTCTAGTGTACCATCATGTAATGATATTTTGTCACAAGCTGTATTATCAATTACTGGAGAAAGAGAAAATTTTTATACTATACTTAGTTAAATATTACGTTAATAAATTTAGGTTTATATTTTGCACTATTAGCATTTTATTTTCATTTATGTTTATATTTTGCAGTGTTAACTTATAGGTACCTACTTGTTATAGCACTGTTCACCAAGAGAATAAATAATAAACAAATATAACAAATAAATGAAATGTCTTTCCCTTACCTTTATGAAATTCTTCAGTGCTCTATATATTGCTTCACATACTTCTGTAATCATCATACAAATACTGGCTTTGACACTCTGAAAAGTGACTAAGAACTCGGATACTGACCCCTGTTGCACAGCAAATAAAGCACAACATGTAATTTTAATTTCGGTGATAGAGCACTTCGCATATTGGTATCTGACTTCTTTATCATTAGCTGAACTTTGCCAAGTAAATAATTAAAAGATTCTTCTGACATACGCAGAGCATTTAAGTATTCTAATTTATCTTCACCAGCGAGTTCTTTGAAAAGCACCATACTTGCGCCGAATGTTTCTCTTCTGCTGATCCACTTTCGCTCCCAAAGTCGTTTGGGTCTGTTTTCTCTTCATATATTTCTTCGTTTATCTCTTCTAATATAATATTTAGAATATCGCGTAGTATGCCATTAAATTCTTCTGGCAAGGTCAATACAGAAAAAATTAGAAATAGAACAGGAAGAGAGCAGAAGCCCATGGAACACACAAAAGGGTGTAGTTCGGTAGCAGTCCAGACATCTTGCGAGATACAAACATCAATTGTAGGGAAACTTAATAATTTTTAATATGAAAATGTGACTAAGCGTTTGTTTACACGGGGATAGTCGACCAATATTACCAAATTCTTAAATCATTTATCTGGTCTAAACAGCGCTTATGTGGTAAGTAACGTTGCTGGAGCAAGCAAAATTCTATACACTGGGAATAGGGATTTACCTCTTCGCGCAGCTGACGCATTGTACTGGTCACTTCACTTATTATTTATTATATTTTGCAAAGTGTTGTAATTTAAGCTTTGGTCAGGTTTTTCGCCTTTAAGCTGGTCGAGCTAAAAGTTCAGATACCTCTGCCTCCGCCTCTTGCAATGACACGAAGGACAGACGAGCATCAATGGGTTCGCCCGAGCCTGGAGCACGTAAACATGAAAGTGTTCCTCTGAAGACTAAAACATTTAGGAAGGCGATTAGAACAAGCCAGGCGGTAGCAGTTGTCTTGCTGGCTATGAAAATATGACGAGAAATACAGTCGAATTTCACGAAAGGAAGCATTATTAAAAATAAAGCTTAAGGTCCACATATTTCACAGAGCGCCAAATAGCAATCTAATAATCAGAGCTGGACTAGACGATATTCATACTCCTAAAGATGGTTTCGGCTCTACGATGTGCAATCAAATCTCGTGAACTTCTCAAACACGCTGAAATACCGAAGATGCCATGTAGGTGAGTATGAATTATGTATGTGTTTAGGTTGTTTGTAACTAGGTGCACATTTGTTTAAAACGGGTATAACTCAAAGACGTGTGTACAAAAATAAACACCCCAAAACGTGAAATTATAGGCACATTTATAATTTATAAAATTATTATTTCAAAAGACTAATCGGTGAAGTAATAACACTCATAACTATTGTATTTTTATTTGTTTTTAATAATATCATTCCATCAGTTACACTCCTTCGCCTGCTTAAATAGTCAGCATATTTATCACGAACTGCTTGCGCTTTCTGACCCGATGATTTTGTGGTTTTCAAAACGAAACTAACCTTCGGATGGTACTGCCCAGTCAGGTATTAGATCTTTGTTCACTATTCTATGTTCATTGTAGGAGTATTATTGTCGGCTTTCTGAAATTCTGGGCCAATTATGCAGAGCGCAACATGTTTCTAATCTGACTTTTATACCACCTTTACAGATATACGGTACGGTCTTCGTACTTAAACCGAGCCACCAATACCCCCAAAGGGGCATTTTCAACCATACGTCGCGCCTGATAGGCGGTGTTAAAAGACCTTCTGCTTCAACGTTACCATCCTGGGCTTCACAAGTACGTTTTTGCGCGTTATCAGTCACCAGTGTCAATGTCTTCTGCAACATCTCATTCTTCCAGCGGCATATAAGTACTCAGCTTCTGAAACTCGAAATCCTGTCAGCAGATCCCACATTTATGTACTGGAAACAATAGTCATGATCTACAACTGCCAACAATGCTGGGTCATTATCTGAATGTCACTTGGCAAAACTGCCGCTGGGCGGCGTTACTACACTTTGCCAGCCAGCGCTGCAGCATCCGGAAAATTCCACTTTTTGTCCTTCTTCAATTGTCTTCATTTTCGTGGTTGGTGTGTTTAAAAACAAACAGCTATTACATAGTTGCCGCCGTGCTCATATCGGCACATACAAATCATTTGGGGGACGTAATGAAAGTTGATGATATACGACAATTCGACTTCAAACGCACGCAGAAGCTTCAACACCAAAGAATCTCAATACTCTCGTCAACCGTTAGTCAACGGAAAAGAAGGCTAAATGAAATTTCACTGCGACAAAGGTATCAGTAATATTGTGAACGCAAAGATGAATCATTGTCGATTTATTTGAACAGCTGCGTTAATGTGCCGAAGGCCATGCCTTTTCCACAAGATAGAGGCCCAACACATACAAAATTAGTTTGCCTCTGCCGATTACGTGTCGTCAAATGATCGAGAATCAGTTACCCACAGTTTGGCATATATGAGTCTCTCGTCAGGTGGCCTTCGTGAGCACTTAAAGTTCCTCAAAATGAAATATCTTGCAGTCTGAGCCCTGAGCACACAATATATAGAGCACTGAAGAATTTCATAAAGGTAAGGAAAGACATTTCATTTATTTGTTATATTTGTTTATTATTTATTCTCTTGGTGAACAGTGCTATAACAAGTAGGTACCTATAAGTTAACACTGCAAAATATAAACATAAATGAAAATAAAATGCTAATAGTGCAAAATATAAACCTAAATTTATTAACGTAATATTTAACTAAGTATAGTATAAAAATTTTCTCTTTCTCCAGTAATTGATGATACAGCTTGTGACAAAATATCATTACATGATGGTACACTAGACACCATCGTAATTGAATCTTGTGGCTCCGAAAACTGTTGTGAATGAACAGATGAACTGGGTGGGAGAGAATGTGTTGGAGTGTCTATATATTGTGTGCTAGGGCTCAGACTGCAAGATATTTCATTTTGGGGACTTACAAGAGTGCTCCGCGAAGTACCTGGTGAGAGGATTTCACTATATGCCAAAGAACTTGTGGAGCGACTTGGGTTATCAGTCATTTGACGACTTATGGTATAATCAGCAGAATAGGTATTTTTTATTTGTTGAATGCGCAGTTGTGACAAATAATTTTGTATATATTGTTGGGCCTCTAATGCTAATGGAAAAGGCATAGCCTTCAGCTGTGCTGCAACAGATTTTCCAAATAAATCGAACTCATGGTTCTCGGTATCTTTTGCGTTCACAATGCTACTGACACTGCTAACTTTGTCAACAAGTTTATGAAGTTCATTTAGCCTTCTTTTCCGCTGACCAACAGTTGACGGGGTATTGAGTTCTTTGGATGTTGAAGGCTCCTCATCTTCCTGCGATCTGTTTGAGTCAGATTGATATTGTGTGTCATCAACTTCATTACGTCCCTAAAATGATTTGTAGATATTATTGATATGAAATTTTTAACAGCAATAAATATAATAACTGTTTGTTTGTTTTTAGGCACCTACCAACCACGAAGAATGGAAGACAATTGAAGAAGGATTTCGCAAAAAATGGAATTTTCCCGGATGCTGCGGCGCTTTAGACGGCAAACATGTCGTAATTAAAGCACCACCCGAAGCTGGCAGTTTTTACTATAATTATAAACATTCAAATAGTATTGTATTGTTGGCAGTTGTAGATCATGACTATTGTTTCCAGTACATAAATGTGGGATGCAACGGTAGAGTTTCTGACGGAGGAGTTTTTAGAAATAGTACTTTATATGCCGCTTTGGAGAATAAGATGTTACCAGAACATTATTTACTGGTGGCTGATAACGCTTTTCCGTTAAAAACGTACTTGGTGAAGCCATATCCAGGACATAATTTAACGTTGAAACAGAAGGTCTTTAACTACCGCCTATCAAGAGCGCGACGTATAGTTGAAAATGCCTTTGGGATATTGGTGGCTCGGTTTAGAATTTTTGAAAGACCATTACCGTATAATACACGTAAAGTTGATAAAATCGTTAAAGCATGTTGCGCTCTGCATAATTGGCTTAGAATTTCAAAAAGCCGTGTAAATACTCCTACAATGGACATAGAAGATAGTGACAAAGGATCTATTTTGCCTGGAAACTGGAGGGCAGTACCATCAGAAGGGTTAGTTTCAGTACAGAGAAATACACAAAATCATCCAAGTCAAGAAGCGCAAGCAGTTCGTGATAAATATGCTGACTACTTTGTAGGCGAAGGGTCAGTACCTTGGCAATTAAGAATGATATATTAAATAAATAAAATACAATAGTTATGATTATTACTTCACCATTAGTCTTTGAAATAATAATTTTATAAATTATAAATGTGCCTATAATTCACGTTTTGGAGTTTTTATTTTTTTTTGCCAACACGTCTTTGAGTTATACCCATTTTAAACAAATGTGCACCTAGTTTTTTAAACAACTAAACACATACATAATTCATACTTACCACATTATCTTCAGTATTTCTTGTGTTTAAGTTCACAGATTTGAGTGCACCATGTAGAATTGGAAACCATTTTATACTAGGAGTATAGATATCGTCTAATCCAGCTCCTGATTTATTAGATTCTTTTATTTTCTTAAGCTCCTGTGAATATGTGGACCTTAAGCTTTTTATTTTTAATAATATTTCCTTTTCATTGAAATTCGATATATTCATGTCTGTTTTCATAGCCAGAATAGCTGCACCACGAGCTTGTTTATTCCTGTATTCTAAATGTTTAATATTCCAGAGGCACTCATGTTTTACGTACTCCGAAACAAACTTAATTGTGGTATCTTCTGTCCACTTCGATGTCATTTTAAAAGGGGTAGGTAGAAGGTATCCTGAACTTTTAACTCAACCAACTTAAAAAAAGGCGAAAAACATTAAAACTTTAAAATTACAACACTTTGCAAAAAATATAATAAATAATAATAAGTGAAGTGACCAGTACAATGCGTCAACTTGCGCGAAAAATAGAATAAATCCTATTCCAGTGTACTAAATTTTTACTTGCTCCATAACTTGTTACTTACCACATAAGCGCTGTTTAGACACGTTCAAGTGGTTTAAAATTTAGTTAATATTTAGTTGACTGTCCCCGTGTAAACAAGCCTTTAGTCACATTTTCACTTATTAAAAAATTATTAAGTTTCCCGTTGATGTTTGTATCTCGCAAGATGTCTGGACTGCTACCGAACTACACCCCTTTGTGTGTTCCATGGGCGTGCTCTCTTCCTGTTCTATTTCTAATTTTTTTTTCTGTATTGACCCTTGTAGAAGAATTTAATGGCATACTACGCGATATTCTAAATATTATATTAGAAGAGATAAACGAAGAAATATATGAAGAGAAAAACAGACCCAAACGACTTTGGGAGCGAAAGTGGATCAGCAGAAGAGAAACATTCGGCGCAAGTATGGTGCTTTTCAAAGAACTCGCTGGTGAAGATAAATTAGAATACTTCAATGCTCTGCGTATGTCAGAAGAATCTTTTAATTATTTACTTGGCAAAGTTCAGCTAATGATAAAGAAGTCAGATACCAATATGCGAAGTGCTCTATCACCGAAATTAAAATTACATGTTGTGCTTTATTTGCTTGCAACAGGGGTCAGTATCCGAGTTCTTAGTCACTTTTTCAGAGTGTCAAAAGCCAGTATTTGTATGATGATTACAGAAGTATGTGAAGCAATATATAGAGCACTGAAGAATTTCATAAAGGTAAGGAAAGACATTTCATTTATTTGTTATATTTGTTTATTATTTATTCTCTTGGTGAACAGTGCTATAACAAGTAGGTACCTATAAGTTAACACTGCAAAATATAAACATAAATGAAAATAAAATGCTAATAGTGCAAAATATAAACCTAAATTTATTAACGTAATATTTAACTAAGTATAGTATAAAAATTTTCTCTTTCTCCAGTAATTGATGATACAGCTTGTGACAAAATATCATTACATGATGGTACACTAGACACCATAGTAATTAAATCTTGTGGCTCCGAAAACTGTTGTGAATGAACAGATGAACTGGGTGGGAGAGAATGTGTTGGAGTGTCTATATATTGTGTGCTAGGGCTCAGACTGCAAGATATTTCATTTTGGGGACTTACAAGAGTGCTCCGCGAAGTACCTGGTGAGAGGATTTCACTATATGCCAAAGAACTTGTGGAGCGACTTGGGTTATCAGTCATTTGACGACTTATGGTATAATCAGCAGAATAGGTATTTTTTATTTGTTGAATGCGCAGTTGTGACAAATAATTTTGTATATATTGTTGGGCCTCTAATGCTAATGGAAAAGGCATAGCCTTCAGCTGTGCTGCAACAGATTTTCCAAATAAATCGAACTCATGGTTCTCGGTATCTTTTGCGTTCACAATGCTACTGACACTGCTAACTTTGTCAACAAGTTTATGAAGTTCATTTAGGCTTCTTTTCCGCTGACCAACAGTTGACGGAGTATTGAGTTCTTTGGATGTTGAAGGCTCCTCATCTTCCTGCGTTCTGTTTGAGTCAGATTGATATTGTGTGTCATCAACTTCATTACGTCCCTAAAATGATTTGTAGATATTATTGATATGAAATTTTTAACAGCAATAAATATAATAACTGTTTGTTTGTTTTTAGGCACCTACCAACCACGAAGAATGGAAGACAATTGAAGAAGGATTTCGCAAAAAATGGAATTTTCCCGGATGCTGCGGCGCTTTAGACGGCAAACATGTCGTAATTAAAGCACCACCCGAAGCTGGCAGTTTTTACTATAATTATAAACATTCAAATAGTATTGTATTGTTGGCAGTTGTAGATCATGACTATTGTTTCCAGTACATAAATGTGGGATGCAACGGTAGAGTTTCTGACGGAGGAGTTTTTAGAAATAGTACTTTATATGCCGCTTTGGAGAATAAGATGTTACCAGAACATTATTTACTGGTGGCTGATAACGCTTTTCCGTTAAAAACGTACTTGGTGAAGCCATATCCAGGACATAAT
The DNA here is from genome assembly GCA_014170235.1 of Listronotus bonariensis. Lineage (NCBI taxonomy): Eukaryota > Metazoa > Arthropoda > Insecta > Coleoptera > Curculionidae > Listronotus > Listronotus bonariensis. The sequence goes on from JACEGR010009187.1 coordinate 12,724, forward strand.
TTAACGTTGAAACAGAAGGTCTTTAACTACCGCCTATCAAGAGCGCGACGTATAGTTGAAAATGCCTTTGGGATATTGGTGGCTCGGTTTAGAATTTTTGAAAGACCATTACCGTATAATACACGTAAAGTTGATAAAATCGTTAAAGCATGTTGCGCTCTGCATAATTGGCTTAGAATTTCAAAAAGCCGTGTAAATACTCCTACAATGGACATAGAAGATAGTGACAAAGGATCTATTTTGCCTGGAAACTGGAGGGCAGTACCATCAGAAGGGTTAGTTTCAGTACAGAGAAATACACAAAATCATCCAAGTCAAGAAGCGCAAGCAGTTCGTGATAAATATGCTGACTACTTTGTAGGCGAAGGGTCAGTACCGTGGCAATTAAGAATGATATATTAAATAAATAAAATACAATAGTTATGATTATTACTTCACCATTAGTCTTTGAAATAATAATTTTATAAATTATAAATGTGCCTATAATTCACGTTTTGGAGTTTTTATTTTTTTTTGCCAACACGTCTTTGAGTTATACCCATTTTAAACAAATGTGCACCTAGTTTTTTAAACAACTAAACACATACATAATTCATACTTACCACATTATCTTCAGTATTTCTTGTGTTTAAGTTCACAGATTTGAGTGCACCATGTAGAATTGGAAACCATTTTATACTAGGAGTATAGATATCGTCTAATCCAGCTCCTGATTTATTAGATTCTTTTATTTTCTTAAGCTCCTGTGAATATGTGGACCTTAAGCTTTTATTTTTAATAATATTTCCTTTTCATTGAAATTCGATATATTCATGTCTGTTTTCATAGCCAGAATAGCTGCACCACGAGCTTGTTTATTCCTGTATTCTAAATGTTTAATATTCCAGAGGCACTCATGTTTTACGTACTCCGAAACAAACTTAATTGTGGTATCTTCTGTCCACTTCGATGTCATTTTAAAAAGGGGTAGGTAGAAGGTATCCTGAACTTTTAACTCAACCAACTTAAAAAAAGGCGAAAAACAAATCCTTGAAAATCACTAATTCATGCAACAAGGGTCAATACAGAAAAAAAAATTAGAAATAGAACAGGAAGAGAGCACGCCCATGGAACACACAAAAGGGTGTAGTTCGGTAGCAGTCCAGACATCTTGCGAGATACAAACATCAACGGGGAAACTTAATAATTTTTTAATAAGTGAAAATGTGACTAAAGGCTTGTTTACACGGGGACAGTCAACTAAATATTAACTAAATTTTAAACCACTTGAACGTGTCTAAACAGCGCTTATGTGGTAAGTAACAAGTTATGGAGCAAGTAAAAATTTAGTACACTGGAATAGGATTTATTCTATTTTTTCGCGCAAGTTGACGCATTGTACTGGTCACTTCACTTATTATTATTTATTATATTTTTTGCAAAGTGTTGTAATTTTAAAGTTTTAATGTTTTTCGCCTTTTTTTAAGTTGGTTGAGTTAAAAGTTCAGGATACCTTCTACCTACCCCTTTTAAAATGACATCGAAGTGGACAGAAGATACCACAATTAAGTTTGTTTCGGAGTACGTAAAACATGAGTGTCTCTGGAATATTAAACATTTAGAATACAGGAATAAACAAGCTCGTGGTGCAGCTATTCTGGCTATGAAAACAGACATAAATATATCGAATTTCAATGAAAAGGAAATATTATTAAAAATAAAAAGCTTAAGGTCCACATATTCACAGGAGCTTAAGAAAATAAAAGAATCTAATAAATCAGGAGCTGGATTAGACGATATCTATACTCCTAGTATAAAATGGTTTCCAATTCTACATGGTGCACTCAAATCTGTGAACTTAAACACAAGAAATACTGAAGATAATGTGGTAAGTATGAATTATGTATGTGTTTAGTTGTTTAAAAAACTAGGTGCACATTTGTTTAAAATGGGTATAACTCAAAGACGTGTTGGCAAAAAAAAATAAAAACTCCAAAACGTGAATTATAGGCACATTTATAATTTATAAAATTATTATTTCAAAGACTAATGGTGAAGTAATAATCATAACTATTGTATTTTATTTATTTAATATATCATTCTTAATTGCCAAGGTACTGACCCTTCGCCTACAAAGTAGTCAGCATATTTATCACGAACTGCTTGCGCTTCTTGACTTGGATGATTTTGTGTATTTCTCTGTACTGAAACTAACCCTTCTGATGGTACTGCCCTCCAGTTTCCAGGCAAAATAGATCCTTTGTCACTATCTTCTATGTCCATTGTAGGAGTATTTACACGGCTTTTTGAAATTCTAAGCCAATTATGCAGAGCGCAACATGCTTTAACGATTTTATCAACTTTACGTGTATTATACGGTAATGGTCTTTCAAAAATTCTAAACCGAGCCACCAATATCCCAAAGGCATTTTCAACTATACGTCGCGCTCTTGATAGGCGGTAGTTAAAGACCTTCTGTTTCAACGTTAAATTATGTCCTGGATATGGCTTCACCAAGTACGTTTTTAACGGAAAAGCGTTATCAGCCACCAGTAAATAATGTTCTGGTAACATCTTATTCTCCAAAGCGGCATATAAAGTACTATTTCTAAAAACTCCTCCGTCAGAAACTCTACCGTTGCATCCCACATTTATGTACTGGAAACAATAGTCATGATCTACAACTGCCAACAATACAATACTATTTGAATGTTTATAATTATAGTAAAAACTGCCAGCTTCGGGTGGTGCTTTAATTACGACATGTTTGCCGTCTAAAGCGCCGCAGCATCCGGGAAAATTCCATTTTTTGCGAAATCCTTCTTCAATTGTCTTCCATTCTTCGTGGTTGGTAGGTGCCTAAAAACAAACAAACAGTTATTATATTTATTGCTGTTAAAAATTTCATATCAATAATATCTACAAATCATTTTAGGGACGTAATGAAGTTGATGACACACAATATCAATCTGACTCAAACAGATCGCAGGAAGATGAGGAGCCTTCAACATCCAAAGAACTCAATACCCCGTCAACTGTTGGTCAGCGGAAAAGAAGGCTAAATGAACTTCATAAACTTGTTGACAAAGTTAGCAGTGTCAGTAGCATTGTGAACGCAAAAGATACCGAGAACCATGAGTTCGATTTATTTGGAAAATCTGTTGCAGCACAGCTGAAGGCTATGCCTTTTCCATTAGCATTAGAGGCCCAACAATATATACAAAATTATTTGTCACAACTGCGCATTCAACAAATAAAAATACCTATTCTGCTGATTATACCGTAAGTCGTCAAATGACTGATAACCCAAGTCGCTCCACAAGTTCTTTGGCATATAGTGAAATCCTCTCACCAGGTACTTCGCGGAGCACTCTTGTAAGTCCCCAAAATGAAATATCTTGCAGTCTGAGCCCTAGCACACAATATATAGACACTCCAACACATTCTCTCCCACCCAGTTCATCTGTTCATTCACAACAGTTTTCGGAGCCACAAGATTCAATTACGATGGTGTCTAGTGTACCATCATGTAATGATATTTTGTCACAAGCTGTATCATCAATTACTGGAGAAAGAGAAAATTTTTATACTATACTTAGTTAAATATTACGTTAATAAATTTAGGTTTATATTTTGCACTATTAGCATTTTATTTTCATTTATGTTTATATTTTGCAGTGTTAACTTATAGGTACCTACTTGTTATAGCACTGTTCACCAAGAGAATAAATAATAAACAAATATAACAAATAAATGAAATGTCTTTCCTTACCTTTATGAAATTCTTCAGTGCTCTATATATTGCTTCACATACTTCTGTAATCATCATACAAATACTGGCTTTTGACACTCTGAAAAAGTGACTAAGAACTCGGATACTGACCCCTGTTGCAAGCAAATAAAGCACAACATGTAATTTTAATTTCGGTGATAGAGCACTTCGCATATTGGTATCTGACTTCTTTATCATTAGCTGAACTTTGCCAAGTAAATAATTAAAAGATTCTTCTGACATACGCAGAGCATTGAAGTATTCTAATTTATCTTCACCAGCGAGTTCTTTGAAAAGCACCATACTTGCGCCGAATGTTTCTCTTCTGCTGATCCACTTTCGCTCCCAAAGTCGTTTGGGTCTGTTTTTCTCTTCATATATTTCTTCGTTTATCTCTTCTAATATAATATTTAGAATATCGCGTAGTATGCCATTAAATTCTTCTTCTACCAAGTTACTAGTTTTTTTTTTAAATAGCAAAATCCCTAGAGAAGTTAAAATAATAAATTTTGATATATTAAATACAAAATTGCTTACTTATTGGGACCATAGAAAAAAACAGATCAAGATTTAAAAAACATATTGAATTACTTTTTTTTTTTTAATTTGTAAAACTAACTTCCCAAACTGTTAGTTTGCAAATGATGATATATATGACTTATATCAAATTTTACTCCGTCGCGTCGTCGGCAAAACCACCGCGAACATGTTTTAACTCGCTTAAGATGCATAAAAGTTAACGTATTTTTCATAAAATAAGCAAACAGTATTTAAATTCAGGATTTGAATACCAGAATATAGGTATTTGAATATCAGTATTCGAATACCGGTATTCGAATACCAGTACTCGAATACAAAGTAACGTAATATTCATAAAATAAGCAAACAGTATTTTAATTCAGGATTTAAATACCAGAATATAGGTATTTGAATATTAGTATTCGAATACCAGAATATTCAAAAACGATATTCAGAATAAAGAATACCGAATACTGACCAAAAAGTATTCCGTCGAATACTGAATACCAAACATAAATCTATTCAAATAGTATTCGAAAACCGCACAAATGTATTCTGAATAGTAAGTAAGTATCTTTATTCAGATCAAACCATAAGTTTTAACATTCGTCATTACAACAATATAAAAAATATAAAAATATACAAGATAAAAACAGTTTAACTCAAATTACATTAAAAAGTTATACAAAGACAACAGACACATTTTAGCCTATAGCCTATAGTTTAAAATTTTCTAAGTCTACATTACAATTCAGGTACTTTTCAATGCTATAAAAGCTCTTATCTATTAAGTAAGTCTTTATCACAGTTTTGTACTTATTTATACCTAACTCCCTAATCTCATGTGGCAGTTTATTATAAAAAGTAGGGGCATAATGCAGGGTGGCATTCCAAGATCTCCTCAGTCTTAGGAATTTAATACGTAAGTTGTTGCGCTCTCTTGTATTGTACTGGTGTACTTCTACAGATGGTTCGTATTTACTGATGTTCTGGTGTATGTATACGAGTGCCTCATATATATATTGGGATGGAATGGTGAGAATCCGAAACTGGCTAAAATAGGCCCATACATCCTCCCTATAGCCGATTACTGCCAAGACCCTGACTGCCCTTCGCTGCAAGCCAAAAATTCTAGACGCGTGAAGAGAATGGCCCCACGCCAGCAGACCATACACACAAACCGAGTGGACCAGTGCATGATATGCTAGCATGGACACATCCACCTCAACGGTCCTTGAAAGATTTCTCAGCACGTAAACCGCAGAGGCGACTCTGCTTGAGATGATATCAACATGCTTTTCAAATGTGAGTTTGGAGTCCAAGGTGACACCCAAAAAATTTGACATGTTCAGAGTATGCAGTGGCATTATGCAACCTCAAAGAGAATAACACATTTTCAGTTTTAGTTTTATTTAGAGTGAGTTCATTTGCTGCAAACCATTCGGCCAAATCACCCATACATTGGTTAACCTTTCCATCCGCATCAGTAAACTCATCTGAACGCACAATGAAGCTTGTGTCGTCAGCATATAATGTCAGACTACCCTCCGTCAGGGAAGAGGATATATCGTTAATGTATATTAGAAACAGGAGTGGTCCCAAGATAGAGCCCTGAGGCACTCCGTGGTTCATATGTCTCTCCCCGATGTTTCTCCCTGAAAGAAAGTCGACTGACGCCTATCTGAGAGATAACTCTCAATCAATTGGCAAGCGCAGTCCGACAAACCATAAAACTTCAACTTACTCACGAGGTTACTATGCGAAACACAGTCGAAGGCTTTGGACAGATCACAAAAAGCCGACCCCCACAAATTCACCCCTCTCAAAGCCCTCGACTATGCAATCGCACAGCCTCTCAAGTGCCATGATAGTAGATCTTCCCCTCCTAAAAACAAACTGCTCGTTAATAAATAAGCCCTCAGACTCAAAATACCCGCACAGTTGATCTCTCAGAAGGACCTCAAATATTTTAGAGAAAATCGGAATGAATGAGACAGGCCTATAATCATTAGGAGAGTCAGGATCACCCCCTTAAATATCGGCACTGTTTTGCTAAATTTAAAGGGCTGGGGATATACTCCAGCAGCTATGCAAGCATTAAACAATTTTGTTAATGGAATAATTAGGACATTTTTAAGATCACACACCAAGCTCACACTCAAACCATATATATCCCTGCTATGTTTCTTTTTTAGACTATTTATCGCTGCTCTGACTTTATTGTAACTGACACTGTGAAATAAAAAGTTTGGACGACCCATTCTACCCATTTCATGAGCCATCCGATCTAAGTCCGTTCTTACTGAAGGCAAAGTGGAGACAAGTCTCTCAGCAATACCTGCAAAATTCAAATCACTCGCACTAACCTCAGCCTTTACTCTTTTCTTGGTCCCCGTCCTATTACTATTAATTACTTCCCAAGCTGACCTTGCTGGATTATCAGAATTTTTATATGTTCACCATATGCACGCTTTTTTGAATTTAAGATTGCGAATCTCTACTCACGCCTACGCTCCTTCAACTCATCCCGCAGAAAAGGACAGTCAGACTCCCGGTATTGCTCATTAAGGAGTTGGATTTCCTACTTCATCGCCCTGAGTTCGGGACTAAACCAGTATATTGCATTTGTGTACCCTGTCTTGGGCTTTTTGTGGATTTCTGGAAATGCCACCCTGTAAAATCCCATAATCTTCTCTAAAAATATTACACATTTTGATATTATCATTTAGGAAAGCCCACTTTTCATCCTCTAACAAATTATACATATGAAATTTACTCTTATCCATTATGGGCCGATATACTATATCAGGGGAATCTATTTTTGCAGACTTTTCGAATACATTAACATTAAAACCAGATATTCAGAATACAGACTATTCGAATACTACCCAACTCTGACTGTATATCTACATAGCTTAAAATACGATAACAACAAAATACAAAACAAACATTTTTAAAAAACAATGATTAATAAAGTATTACAATGTTAAAATATTCTCTTTTTTCCAAAATGTATTAGATAGGAATAGATCTATCATTTTAAAATAAGATACAATGGTCCCTGGGGAACGAAAAAAAACTCATTTCTTCTCCAGTTTTAGATGGGCAACTGCGGTAAGCACAATTATATCCTGTCTAGAAAATATATATATCAGGGTAGGTATACAAATCTCAAAAATTCTTCACAACTACACTCTTATACTAATTTTCAAAATTAGCACACTACACAACAACGGATTTTAACTCGATCAACACATCCAAAGCAACTCTTAACACATCAGCTCGCTAACTAAAGTAGAAAGCGGAAACAGCTGATATATTGGACGAAAACACAACTTGGTTCGCGCATGCTCTATAGAGAAACGATTTTGGCGGGAGGCGTAGCTGTCGCTTCTCGTTATTGCTTTTTCTCGGGTGGTATAGTGGTATTTAGTAATTTTTTGATTTATTTATTTATATGCTATCTATCTATTTTACTGTAAAACAGTTGGTAACCAAAATGGTGTAACCTGTATAATTATTAAAAGTATTTACAGGGTGTTTTAAAACAAAGGCAAAAAACTTATGAGGCTAATTCTTTGTTAAAATAAAGGGGAGTCTGTTGTGAAAATGGTGGGTCAAAAGGAACCTTTAGGGATTTATCACGGTACAAATATGGGCAAAAAATAGGTTTTTATTAGTGTCCGACCGAAATTTCGGTTTCGGCGAGTTTCGGCCAAAAAATCAAGTTTCGGTGGCAGTTTCGGTTTCGGCTGAAATTGGCCGATGCCGAAACTAATTTTGGAAGTTGTTGTGCGCTCGCCTAACTTTGTTTCTCGCGGCAACGCTATCTTGATTTAATAAAATTATAAAAATGATTAAAATGGGATGGTTTTCAAAAGCGTGGCCCTTTTTTTTGCTTTTTAAAATTTTGGGAACCCTCCCATCAAAAGAAGTATATGTACGCCCCAAATTTTAAATTTGGTATTTTATACTTGACCACGTGAGCTTCGGTTTCGGCCGAAACTGAAGCCATGGCTAAATTTTGGTTTCGTTTTCGACCGAAAAACCAGTATCGGTCGGACTGTAGTTTTTATTTTATATGACATTTTATAGAAATATTACTTTTATATAAAGCCAAGTTCTGCATATTTTTATACATATACATTTTTACACGTTTTTAGAAGTTCTGAAAAGGGTTGAAAGTGACTACCCCTATTATTCTCATATTCTCATTTTCCAATTAAATGTTTTGTTAAATATTTTAACATAAGAGTACTTTACTAAAAAACCATTTTTAAATTTTTTGACATACCCATTCCCTGTATATCATTGGATTTTTCATAAAACTTACAATTGCGAATATAGTTTGGGACCCTGCAGCAGGGGCCGGCCCGAGGGGCGGCAAATTGATTATCGTGCTGCGCAAAAACTTACTTTTTACAGTAAAATAAAAAATTAAACATCGAGGATTTCCAAACTTTTTGAGTGTACTTTCACATTTAATATTTCATCAGGGCGATCTCACTACAATATGTATACAGTTGTGTCCTAGAAAGTGCTCACAATGTATAAAGTATGTACTTTACATCTCGCTCGTCAGAGGGCCGCCCACTATTACACGTTGTGGCGCCTCCGGGGCTCCGCGGCAAGTTCTTTGAGAACCACTAATTTAACTAATTATCTACGAGTATATCTAATAAAAATACCTATATATTGTTTTTTTTATTATTTCAATTACCGTTTAAGCTATACCTTGGAGACGAGTGAATCGAAACAAAATCGATTTGTATTTTGGAAAAACGCTTTATTACGTCCATCTTTCATGTATACAGTGTGCCCCAAAAATAAGCGACGTAGGTAAATCATACATATTTTATTTTATGGGGATACCTGTACCATGTCCAATACCTAAGTCAACATGTGCCAAAAACTTTACCATTGGTTTCTTCCAAAATTTGTGAAGATAATTAAGTTGGAACATTTTTTTAAACACGTTCATCTCAATTTTTGCCTGCGTTTTTTTTCATGGTAAAATCATGTTTACCGGGTGACCCAAAAATAAGCAGCGCCCATCAACTATACTTTTTTAATGAAATTTTTTATCATACAATTTCAAATACTGCTTCGAATTTCAACTATTTCTTATGTACCATGTCATATACCTTTGACATTTATGGAGAAATGAAGAGCAAAAAATTAATTTAATGGTTGTCATTTATTTTTGGACACCCTTACATATATAACTTAAAAAAAGACCTGCTGCCATATATAAATATCGACGTGTCCCATGACGACCATGACGATCATTTTTTCAAAAAACATAATTTTGAATTTTGAAAGAATTTGTTCAAATTTATTTGTCTTCACAAATAGTAAATTTAAGAAAAACTGTTTACTTTAGGCATAGCACATGGCTTAATTTACCAAAAAAACTGTATTCAAAAACAAATATCTATGTGTCTGACCATTTTGCAACAAATTAATTGTTGAATTTTAAATGCGGGTGTTCCAACTTTCATGTCTTCACAAGTTTAAAAACAATTGATGGTAGATTTCTTTGATTATTGTTAAAATTAGGTATAAAACATACTACATAAAACATAGTTAGGATATTCTGCATAATTTAAAAATGTAAGAAAAAAAACACTGAATTGTATCCGCAGTTGGTTTCTTGTGAAACATTTTTTAAATATTAATACTGTTACAGACTTTCAAAAATGTGTTTAGGTTATAGAATTTTAGAGAGTTAGGATCATTTAATTTAGTTTGTTAATTTATTTAAATAATTTACCTTAATTTTTCCAAGTTCTTTCATCACTTTCGAAGGTTTCCGAAAACGCCCGAATTATCTATTTATAACTTTTATGCTATCATGTACTATGGAATTTTCACGATATTTCTCGAATATTCTAGATCATTCTTTACTCTTCCACCATACTATAAAAGGGCGACGGGAAACCTCGGAGTTAGTTAGTACCGATTCGACTTTTGTGCTGTAAACTTCGAGACAGTGACATTTTAAGATTTTGCCGTTATTGTAACCATAGTTACGTTACATTGTTAATAAAGGTATAAAAACGAAGGCACGTGTTTTTATACGAGGTGTTTTGGAACATTTGGTGTCGGAAGCGGAACAAGGTTACTCAAGGAAGCCCAAGTGGTAAGAAGAGTGAATGCCAGTTGAGACAAGACAATACACCGCAAGTATGGAAGAGATAAGTACGCTAATTAGAAAAATGATGGAAGAAATCAAGACGAGTCAAGAATCCCTGAAAGAAGACATGAAGATCAGTCAAGAATCCCTAAAAGAAGATCTAAAAGCTATGAAGACCAGCCAAGAAAACCTGAAAGAAGACATGAAGATCAGTCAAGAATCGACTGAAGCGAAAGCGAAATGAAGCGGGAAATTCAAATTAGTCAAGAAGAAACAAGACGACAAATGGAGAAAATTCAAAAGACATAAAGAAAAGCCAAGAACAAATGAAGCATGAGCTCAAAGAAAAGATGGTAAAGATTCGAGAACACTTAAAGGGAGAATTTCAACAAAGTCAAGATGAAATGAGGCAAGAAATGTTACTCGAACTAAAACTTACAAAGGAAGATGTTAAAGAAGATATGCAAGAAATACAACAGTCGGTTGAAGATAAAGTTTATCAACTTCAAAGCCACATTCAACAAGAAGTACAGCGACAGATAAAAAAAATAGCTAATACTGGTGTCGTTGCAGAAAGTGGTAATTCAACTACTGTTATGAAACCACCAACTTTCGATGGAAAGGTACCGTGGGTTACATACCTTCGACAATTCGAGGCTGCTGCCAACGGCAATAATTGGAGCCCACCAGAAAAGGCTCGAGCTTTGGTACTTGCTCTTCGAGGAGAAGCCATGGAGGTGTTAAGAAACATCCCCGATGAAAAGCAGTCTGACTATGAATCGATTGTCATGTTCCTGGAGATGAGATACGGCGAAACCCATCTGCAAGAAGTTTATAAGGCGCAGTTACAAGGACGAAGACAGAAGTACAATGAAAGTCTTCAAGAGTACGAAGCGGACATTGTACGTCTAGTTAATTTAACGTATCCATCGTACCCGGAAGAAATTAAGCAAGAATTGGCGGTAGGCAGTTTCATTGAAGGGCTGCGCGATCCGGATATGAACCAAGCATTAAGAATGGCCAGACTAAAGAAAATTTCAGAAGCTCTTGCCTACGCACTTCAGTTTGAAACGGCTAAGCAGACATCCAGAACTCAGGCAAGACTTCGAAGAACAAACTATGTACCAGAAGTCAGCAATCCAAATGATAATTTGACAACAGTAATACAACAGCTGCAAGAAATCCTACGTCAAAAACAAGTAGATGGAGACAACAAAAGCATGACCTTCCGTCGAAGAAATAGAATCCTGTGTTGGAAGTGTGGTGAAGAGGGGCACATTCAAAGAAATTGTACCAGATCGAATGCCCCTGCAAGTAATCCGGAAAACTCCCGAGTAGCCAGCTTCAAGGGGCGAAAGCTGGCTAGGTGCTACCAAGCCCCATCAACAACAATAATTAGAGTATCCCGGCTGCAGAACAATGGCTCCAGCTTGGTAGTACCTGGAAATGTGTGCGGTCGGGACTGCGAAATGGTCTTAGATACTGGTTCCACACATACCATCGTGAAGCCGAACATCGTAGCTCACTGTAAAATATTCCGCCCTGTAAAGAATTACCTTTTGGAAACTGCTAATGGAGAAGTTATACCAGTTAAAGGCATACATGAAGCCAGAATAACCCTAGGAACAACAACGTTTATCCACGTCGTGTTTGTTGCCGACATCCTGGACGAAGTTATACTTGGCCTTGACATTATGGAAAATCAGAAGTTTATACTAGACCTTCCACAACGGGTTTTCACGAACCAATAAAGGGATTGGCAATGGGTTCTTGCCTTTCAGCCATTTCTAAAGCGAGGTTTTTATGAACAATCTGGAGAAAATAAAATTATGACAAGCTCGTTTTCCAGATATTTAATAGCATATAAAATGACACGTAGACGATATTTGCATCGTGTGGAATGGCAATGATCGGAATTATCCCAGTTTTTTTAAATTTTGTTAATTCGTTGCATTCCAAGAATACAGTTTACGTTGGAGAAAGAAGTTAATAAAAACGCTACCCTTTTTAGACCTTTTATTAATACGTAATAATAACAGAATTCGTTTGAGTCTACAGAAAATCTTCCCTCCACCGATAATATAATTCAATTTTCTTCTAATTCTCCTTATCAACACAAATTTGCAGCATTCAATTCTCAATGATTGTAATGAGACTACCTGAGCAGTGAAAAATCGATTCAGTAGTCCTCACGGAAGATATTACATTCTACCGCCAAACTCAGAAAGCATCATACAAGCAAGGTTTGAAGCAGAAGAAGGTGAAATCGTGTTAGTCGAACCATTAGAAAATTGTCCCTTATACGCTAAAGGAATTCTACCAGCAAGAACTCTGGCGCAAACCAAAGAAAATTTACAATCGTTACTGACCACAAACCACTTCAATATTTATTTAACATAAAAGAGCCAAATTCAAGATTAGTTAGATGGCGCCTCAAGCTCGAGGAGTACGATTACGAAATACGCTATAAAAAAGGAAAACAAAACACTAACGCCGACGCTCTATCGAGAATAGAAATCAACGCGATAGAAAATGACTCAACTATTGGCAACCCCGGAGATATTAACGACGAAGTAGAAAAATATATACGCGAAGAAGAAAATAAAGAAATAAGCTCTGAACAACTTCAACAAATTAAAGACATTCTTGGCCCAGAAAAAGAAAAAACAACCACCGAAAAAATTAAAATAATCTCAGATATCCAAATACGAAATCCTAGAATTTTAGATTCCGATACTGTTCGTTCAGAAATCGAAGATCCAATATTAAATATACCAATAACCGAAAATTGCTTAAATACTTATACAAATCAAGTAATTTTTATTTTAAAAGAAAATGGACATTACCAAATTATAAAAAGTAATCCGTTTTAAACAAAAACAAGATACACGGTTTATTTAACGCAAAATTATAAAAAGAAATTATAAAGTTTTTTAAAGAATATTTAAGCCCTACAAAATTATATTGTTTGTATGTCAAAAATTCCGAATCTGATTTAGCTTATCAATTAAGTGTCACATTACCAAATACTTTTAAAAATCACTCGTATAAATTAGTTTTATCAAAATTATTTTTAAATGACATTACCGATGAAAAAAGACAAAAGAAATTAATTACCTATCATCATAATAAATCTCATCGTGGAATTAACGAAGGACTTTTATCACTGAAAAAACTTTATTATTGGCCGAATATGAAAACTGACCTTACAGAATTTATAAATAATTGTGACATATGTCAACAAACAAAATACGATAGACATCCACCTAAAATAAAATTTGCTTTGACACCCACACCAACACAACCTTTAGAATCCATTCATATGGACACCTTCCAAATTTGTAATATCAAATTTCTTACGATAATTGACGTATTTTCACGTTACGCACAAGCGTACCCGCTTGAACCAACTTGTACGGCAACCATAATTTTAGATAATTTGTCGACCTTTATTAGTCACCATGGCCTACCTCAACAAATAACATGTGATAACGGTACAGAATTTAAAACATCTTTACTTTTAGATTTTTGCAAACTTCATAAAATATATATTCATTTTACGACACCTGGAAATTCAAATAGTAACAGTCCATTTGAAAGATTACACTCTACTCTAATCGAACTATTTAGAATATTGAAATTAGAAAATTCCAATTCAACTGTTAAATAACTAATGCAATACGCAATAATAGGTTATAATTCTTTCACGCACAGCGTAACGAAACAAAAACCTTTTGACGTCATAAACGGACGCATAAATTTGCTAGATCCATTTGATCCTATTGACGAAATAATCGTAAATCAATACGTATCGGATAGACGTGAAAGACTAAAAACAATTTATAATAAAATCCATGAAACATCTTTAAACACTAAAACGCGATTAAATCAAAAACAAAATGAAACACGAGAAGACCCACCTGAAATTAAACCAAATACAAAAGTTTATGTAACAGAAAAAACAGCACAACGATCTAAAGACAAACCGCGAAGAAAACCGGTAATTATCGATCAAGATATCGGAAATAAAATAATTACTAAGAAAAAGAAAATAATTCATAAATCGCAAATACAAAAACCTAAAGCTTTTTCTTGCTTACAGGACAATGAACCTGACATTCTGACAATTGACATTCCTTGTTGCAGCTATACTGCAGCTATACTGCTAGTGACAAAGACAAAGACAGAAAACAATGACATAAACATTATTCCTATTAATATACCTTTACTCCCGTTTAACCTAGGAAACTAGGAAGTTATTAAGAGTAAACATACATTTTTACATTATATAGAAATTAATCCGCTTATTAATAAATTAAATAATATAGAATGCTTTAATAGAATATTAGATAAATCGCTTAATTACCCAGATATGCAATGGTTACAAAGTACACATATTAATAGCTCTTATAATTTACTAATTTATACTAAATATCTTATTTCACAAATAAAATTAAAACTAAATAATATTAAACCTCATAACCGTGAAAAACGTGGTTTATTAAATTTTGGTGGCAAAATACAAAAATGGATTTTTGGTACTTTAGATTCAGATGACGGAGAAAAATATGATACTGCTATAAATGAATTACGTCACACCCAAAATTCCTATAAAAAGAAATTAATTTACAAATTTCGCTTACTAAACAGCTGATTAAAAACTATAATAGTACAATAACCTCTCTTGCTCAAAATCAAGAACTTATATAAATAACTTTGAAAAAGGCCTAAACAAAACAATTGTTTATTTTACGATCTTTATAAAGGTACAATTTAACCAAAATATGACATATACAAATCCAAAATAATTTTAATCCAAATTTAAACTATACACCAAGACCTATGTATAATAATAATAATAATTATTTGCAAAATCCAAATTTTTATAATAGGCCCATACAACAAAATGCCAAATTTTTCACCAAATCCGCAATTTCCACGAGGACCTATAAATGTACAACCGCGTCAAATTCAAAATAAACATTACCCGACAAATCGACAAGTTTTTGGTCCACCCAAAAATGTTTTTAAACCAACAGGTCAAACACCCATAAATAAACCGGAACCGATGTCCGTCCGATCGAGTTACACCATGCCAAATCATAATAATAATAATAATTCAAATCAATCAAACCATTTTAAACAAACCGGACCTAGAAATTTCATATCACAAGAACTCTATCAAATTGACCAAGACGAGCAAAATACGCAAACTGACGTCACTCAAACTGACGAACAGAACTATACATCTAACGCTTCAAATAACACCGAATTTCAAGTTGAAAACGAAAATATATATAATAATTACAAATATAACCAAAACCCGGAAATACCTATCAATCATATACGAAAATTTTGACAATCAATATAACACCGATTTTTCTTACTTAAACTACGACCAAAATGAAATTTATCAAGAACCTAATGATTCACAAAATTTTTACTTAACGAGCCTAAACCCTTTTGCGACTTAACATCTGAAATGCATACCGAAATTAATAACAGTCTACCATATATCGAAATAAAAATCCACCTATCAAACTTTTAATCGATACAGGTTGTTATTACTCAATACTTAAACCCGCTATTGTAGAAAAATATTATCCCGAAAAAATTTATCATTTTACAACAATTATAAAAACTGGTACAGGAGAAAAGGAAGTACGTTTTAAAGCCGATATTCCTGCATTCACAGAATTTAAAAGTAACACCGATATTACATTTATTCTTTTCGATTTTCATAAATATTTTGACGGTATAATAGGTTTAAATGAACTAAAAAGATTTAATTTACTTATTGATCTTTCTAATAAACAATTAATA
>JACEGR010009188.1:0-28952 GCA_014170235.1 Listronotus bonariensis
ACATTTATACGTAACAGCTGATTTAAAACAGGTCATGCGAAACTCCCAATATAATTTTATTCGTTTCTCTTTGAAATACCGTCAGTTAGTCATTTCAGTAAGCTTACGTGTCTCCCACCGTTGATGTTTACACGAAGCGATATTTCCAACTGACGTATTTGCAAACGGAAAACGAGAAGCCTGTGTCGCTCACCTGCCAAGTAAAGCGGCACGAGTATCATGAAGTTTTTTAATCCGTAGGTATGTTATTTATGGTTAGTATTTATGATTTGTCTATAAATGGTAGAAACCGAAAGCAGCGGGGTATTAATGGGGTAAAGCTCAACCAAAACCTTATGTGTACGATTTTTGAAAAGTTAAGCCACACGTCATATCAAATCCTCAGAGAAAAATCCAAAAATTTCATTTATTGCTTTCAGAAACAAATGGATTTCGGGAAATTGCCTGCTTATTGGGCCAAAACCAAAGACCTATTTTACACTCTTAGCGATATAGGTACTCTATTCTGTTTAATAAATGGCATAATTTCGTAATTTCATAATTAGCCGACGGAAAACTGAAATTTTTAAAAATATTTTAGTTAGGATAATTTGTTTCATTTTAAATTTTTATAAAATTTTAATTTCCTCACCTCTGGCCCAGCACATATTACAATTTTTTGATATAGATCATTTATTCAGCATTCCAGATTTGATTGGTTTCGATGCCGTTTTGAGCCTCGTCGCGTTTCTGATTTCGCTTCATACCGGTTGGGCAAGGACAATTTAGGCCACTGTTACACCGCGCCTCACCAGGTGCCGCCAATGCCCGTACACATCACTACAAAATTATTTATAAAAACAGATTGTTTCTTGATACTTTCCGTACCCGAAATCATCCACTCATTTTCTTTTGAGGTGATTTTAGCATAATAGAAATTTTATTTGGTATATCTAAAACCGAAAATTATTTTAGTTAAAACTACTAACACATTTTTTATGATATTTCTATATTAAACTAAAATAATATTGATAATACTCATCCTCTCTACTTATGAAGCGGCCAAGTTTTTACACAGAGCAAAGACACACTTCAACCTTGTGGGCGTCACATGGCAACCTCCACCGGCATTAACACATTGTATCTATATAGCTTCACGGGCAGCTTTAAAAAGCTTGATTTTCTTTCGAGCCAAAAGTATTTTTCCCCTTCTAATTTATACACTTTATATGTGTCCTAACATCCTGACCTCCCTTGGAGTATTGTTCTCATATCTGGGGCATGGCTCCACAACCCTAAGCATTCTGGATCTCTATTTAAAGAAGAGCTATTCGTCTCATTAACTGACTTCACTTACAGAAAGGCTTCCCCTCTCTGCCCACTCGCTTGGGGATCTATCGCTTTTTTATAGGTACCTCCATGGCTTCTGCTCTGAAGAATTGTCCAGTATAGTTCCTCCACTCACGGTTCTCAACAGAGAAACTCGTGGTCTCGCGCGTATGCATCCTCTATACGGTCCAACCGGACAGGCCTCGAACTTCCCACTTTGTTCGTTCTTTATCCCTAGAGTTTCTAGAATGTGGAACCCTGACCTGCCCGTCTAGAGTGTCTGTTCTCATATCTCATGCTTCCCCAAATCTTCAAGTAGTCTTGGAGTCCTGTTGTACAACAAGACTACTCTCTCATTACATGACATTCACTTGAAGATAATGCTTCCAACGTGCATCATACGTTCGTGAGCTTTATGTTATTTAAATAGGCTGACTTTCACATGGACTCTACCTGAAGGATTTGTCCAGTAGGTAGTTCCACCCGGGCTTCCAGTAAACTCTAGATACGAAACAAAGTGGGAAATCGGGCCTGTCCAGTTGGACCGTATAGGGATGCATACGCGCGAGACCACGAGTTTCTCTGTTAAGAACCGTGAGTGGAGGAACTATACTGGACAATTCTTCAGAGCAGAAGCCATGGAAGTACCTATAAAAAGCGATAGATCCCCCACAGCCCAACGATGGGCAAGAGAGGGAAGCATTTCTGTAAGTGAATGATCATTAATGAGACGAATAGCTCTTCTTTAAATAGAATCCAGAATGCTTAGGGTTGTGGGGGAAGCCATGCCCCAGATATGAGAACAATACTCCAAGGGAGGTCGGGTTTATTGGGACACATATAAAGTGTATAAATTAGAAGGGGAAAAATACTTTTGGCTCGAAAGAGAAATCCAAGCTTTTTTAAAGCTGCCGTGGCTATAGATACAATGTGTTTATGCCAGTTAAGGTTACTTCCAAATGTGACGCCCACAAGATTGAAGGTGTCTTTGCTCTGTAAAACTTGGCCGCTCATAAGTAGAGGATGAGTATTATCAATATTATTTTAGTTTAATATGAAAATATCATAAAAATGTGTTAGCTAGTGCATTGCTAAAAATAATTTTCGGTTTTATTTAGATATACCTAAATAAAATTTCTATTGTATGCTAAAATCACCTCAAAGTAGTAGATGATTTCGAGGTACAGAGTATCAAAAATGTAATCTGATTTTATTTTTTATAAATAATTTTGTAGTGATGTGTACAGGCATTGGCGGCACCTGGGGTGGGCGCGGTGTAGCGAGCGCCCAACCTAAATTGTCCTTGCCCAACCGGCTTATGAACCAAAAATCAAAGAAACGCGACGGGGCCCAAAAAACAACATCCAGAAATAATCCAAATCACGGAATTCTTGAATAAATGATCGCAATATTAAAAATTAATAATATGTGGCGCTTTGTCGTTAGAAAGTGAGAATTAAGATTTTAGTCTAAAATTTAAATAAAAATAAAATTATCCTAACTAAAATATTTTAAAAATTTCGAATTTTTTCCCGTCAGCTAATTATAAATTACAAAATTAATGCCATTTATTAAACAGAATAGGGTACCTATATCACTAAGAGTGGAATTAAAATAGGTCTTTTTTTTGGTTTTTACAGCTTAATAAGCAAACAATTTTCCCGAAATCCGTTTGTTTCATCACAAAAAAGCAATAAATAAAATTTTTGGATTTTTCTCTGGTTGATATATTTGTGTAGCTTAACTTTTCAAAAATAAATCGTACACATAAAGTTTTGGTTAGGCTTTACCCCCATTAATACCCCCTTTAACTTTCGGTTTCTACCATTTATAAGACAAATCATAAATATAACCATAAAGTAACATACCTACGGATAAGAAAAACCATGGCATGCTAAAATTTTCGTACCGCTTTTGCGGCAGGATGGGCGGCAGGCTTGTCATTTTTCCAGTTTACAATGAAGCGAGGCTTCACAAAACTTTAATACTTTTTTACGCAAAATATGCTTTTTTAAGGAAGATATTATATCTGTCTTTTTTGATATACAGTATTAGGTATATAAAACAATGTAATTTTAAATATATGTAATGTAAATAGGATGGTAATTTATTTTAAACCTAAAACAAAACTTTGTGTTAAAATATTGGAAACACAGGACTATCCAAATTAGAAGTTTGCCATTAGTTACTTTTTATTAGTCATGATACAAAATTATTTAAGTAAGTAAAAGAATATTTTATCACCATGAGAATGGCCATTTTTCCAGGACTATTTAAAATTGGATAGGTATATTACATGTGGACTTTTTAAAGCTATTTTAAAGATTTTCGGTTGGTCATAATTTATGCCTGTGTGTTCTATTTAAAAAGTGTTACTCTGTAACTCACAAACACGATAATTTTTATCAGAGGAAAGTGACAAAAATGGAATATCATTTTGTTTTTTACATATAACTTGCATAAACATTATAAATAAGAAACGTTTTGTGGTAAATATTAACAATAACATATTTAAAGATATGTTTGTAGTTTGGCGGATTCATTTAATGGATGGTAATTATTGGGGTACACGCCAAAAATTAAATTAAAAGTACCAAAAAACGAAAAAAAATTAAAACAAGTAAAAAGATAACTAAAAATCGACGTTTTAGTGGCAAGTCTGCCACCGTTGTCAAGATAAATTGAATAAAAATAATAAAATTAAAAATTTATTATTATTTGGGTTTTAAATTTTTTTTCTTTTTAGGATATTCTAAAAACTGTTTGACATTAAATGTCAAATATGTTTGTTTGGTTGTAGTGTTATAGTGACATAGATAACTGGTTGCTGGTGTATTTATTGTTTATAATACAAAAAAGGTAAATAGTTAGTTAATTTTTAGTCTTCCTGAAGATACTTCAGTATCAAGCAAAAGCAACTTTTAATTTAATTTTTGGCGTGTACATATTTGTTCTTCATTTTGTAACATTTTTTGTTACATTACGTTTAAAAACACCAACTGATCTTTGTTTTAACCAACTTAAACTTAATTTACTCTCCCAACTTAAACCTGAATCTCCCAACTACCCCGGCATTGGGGAGCCCACCCCCATATTTACGTATTGAGGTACCTGACGAAAAAAAAATTCTACCCCAAGTACCGAATAGTAAGCAACAATTTAACATTCATTTCAGCTTGACAACATCGTAAATCACAACGGCTTCTTTTAAACGCAATAAATAAAGCGCGAGAAAAGAAAAAGAGTTCCGTACTGCATAAGTCGAAAGCATAATATACGGTACCGGCGGTGACGCCACACGTGCCGCGGTGGAGCCACATATGCATATATAACCAATATTTTTCCAATGCCGATGCCGTGTCGCTATTTTGACCCCAGTGTGGAGTGTTGGTAGAGTGCCAGTGTGAGAGCGTCGGTATAGTGTTGGTGCGCTTGCGCAGTTCACAAAGCTTAATTTGTAAATATTTACTAAAGTTGGTCGGCTTTAAAATTATGCTATATTAAATAAGTTATTTAGGGGATTTCAATTCAACTAATTTATCACACATGCTACAAAACAACACAAAAATATATTTAAAAATTAAAATTAAAAAAATCTCATATTTACTGATTTCTTGTTTCGGAACTTCTTGTTTGGGCACCTAGTAAAATTTTACCTGACCTTACCCCTTTTATTCGGGTTTGGTCACCTGGACAAAATGCATAAATATTTTTTTGTTTGGTTCTCCAAGAGTGTGCACATAATTTAATAATATAGACAGATATATTCATATGTTTACACGAGCACTGTAATGCGCATTAGCCAAATGCGAATTTAAAACAAAACCCATGTGTAAAGACTCTTAAATCAGTATCAGTCTTATATTAAAAATAACCTTTTTTTAAATAAAACACCATGTATATTTTATTATCATTAGAAAGATCTTTTAAAATCCTTTAAAAAAGTCCGCATGTGATATATCGAATTTTTCATAGTTTTGGAAATATCGCCACTCTTAGAAATTTAATAGTAAACTGGATTTTTTATAAAAACACCCATATATGATATCATTGTTAAAAATTTTTTTTTATAGAGATTTAAGAAAACACCAAATTTGATGCGTCAAAAATAGTGATTATTATCCCTCTTATTTTATTTATTACCCTAAACTTTTGCTTATACTCGTATCTTGGAGCTATGATATAATGGAAATTTAAAATAATTTTTAGATTTGAATGGCCATATTTTCAAAACCATAAGAGATAGACATATTAAATGCCGTATTTTCTTAAAGTTTTATATATATATTTCCGAAATAATAAAAATTTCGATATATCACATGTGGATTTTTTTAAAAAAATTTTTCCAATGGTTACAAAATATACAGAGTGTTTGATAAAAAAGGATTATTTTGCTCTATAACTCTAAATCCCGATTGTCAATTGTTTTCTCTAATCTTAAGTCTTCAAGAGCGTGTAAATAAAGTTTGCTAATATAAACTATTATGTATTTCTGAGTTACAACGAAATTACCAATGACGGACACTTAGTTTAGATGACCCTGTATAGTGGACATAATAATAATTAATACTATTACAGAACATATGCAACACACCTTAGCGGCAATGTTTTTCAATTTTAATCTCTCCTATCGCAAAAAGAAATAAAAATTAGTTCGGAAAAAATAGGAAAAAAGAAGCAAACAATAACCCATAAATTCACGTCGCCGAGCGGTGGTGCAGTCGCTTTTTACGCAACGATTTATACGTTGCATGTGTGGCAATTACAATTATCGTATTTTTCGAAGATTATAAACTCTGATTGTTCAATCGGGTGTTTAATATGCATTACTACTGTATAAGTAGACGTTTAAAATAAAATATTATTATGCAGTCGTTACAGCGTGATCTACAAAGTATTTACATTTTTGGTATAGGAGAGATCCGCCCCGCCCACCGAAGCAAACTTGAATATTGTAAAGTATCAGTAGCATATAGGTCCCTATTAAAAACGGCGTTGATTGCTCAAATTAACTGTTTATTGTAACGTTTTCAGTAAAAAACTTTACGTTTTTAAGACCCTACCAATGGGCGAAGGTGCCCGATAAGTTGGATAACGCCACCCACCTAGGATGGACAAGACCACCCACCAATTAAAATATGTTTATCTATAAAATTAAACATTTTTTAATACATTTAATCAAATATCTTAATATCTAATATTTCATTAGTCCTAGCATAGAGTAAGGAAATTATAAGAGTTATCATGGAATAGCCGATTTAAGGACAGGTCATGCGAAAACTCCCAATATAATTTTATTCGTTTCTCGTTGAAATACCGCCAGTTAGTCATTTCAGTAAGCTTACGTGTCTCCCCACCGCTGATGTTACACGAGGCGAGGCTTCGACCGACGCATTTAAAGTGTAAACTGGAAAAATGACAAGCCTGCCGCCAAGCCTGTCGCAAAACCGGTACGAAAATTTTAGCATGCCATGGTTTCTCTTATCCGTAGGTATGTTACTTTATGGTCCTAGGCATTTAAATTCTTCTAAAAAATAAAGTTATGGGTATAAGACCCAAAGCTAAAACCCAACATAAAATAACAAAGTATTTTTATTATACTTTTTATAAAAATATTATAAATAAATTATATTGTTGTGCTTTCTAACACAATTTTAAATATCTGCACATTAAATGGCAAAAATAGGGTTTGGTGCCACCTTGGCCAGAGCAATTTTCTCTGAGCGGTCTTACCTAAGCGCATTTTTTCAAAAACCTTTAAAAAACATAATATTTTATTAATGCATAATAAATAAAAACCAGTCACGTCAACCAAAAAAATAAAAAATAAAACAAGTAAAAAGATACTTCAAAATCTATTTTAAAGTATCTTTTACTTGTTTTAATTTTTTTAGTACTTTTAATTTCATTTTTGGCGAGTACCCAATTAATTACACATCCATAATAAATTTTATTTTATGCGTAGGGGAGCCCAAGAGGGGATTTCGGGATTTACTACAGCGCGGCAGATTAATATACCGGAGGATACCTTGTACCCGGTTAAGTACTTCCACCAAATATGAGCCCCGTATACTGGGCCGATCATAAAAAACAAAAATATATTCATCATATTGGATTGGGGCGCCAAAAATCTCGTCCATTTTAATGCATCCAAAACACATTCATGTTCCTTATCGCGAAAAGAGTCATCCTCTACTTATGAGCGGCCAAGTTTTGCAGTGCAAAGACACCTTCAATCTTGTGGGCGTCACATTTGAAAGTAACCTTAACTGGCATAAACACATTGTATCTATTGCCACGGCAGCTTTAAAAAAGCTTGGATTTCCCTTTCGCGCCAAAAAGTATTTTTCCCCTTCTAATTTATACACTTTATATGTGTCCCAAATTCGACCGCCCTTGGAATATTGTTCTCATATCTGGGGCATGGCGTCCCCCACAACTCTAAGCATTTTTGATTCTATTCAAAGAAAAGCTATTCGTCCCATTAATAATCCCTCACTTATAGAAAGGCTTTCTTCTCTTGCCCATCGTCGGGTTGTGGGGATTTAACGCTTTTTTATATATACTTCCACGGCTTTGACTCTGAAGAATTGTCCAGTATAGTTCCTCTATTCACGGTTCCCAACAGAGAAACTCGTGGTTCCGCACGTATACATCCCTATACGGTTTAATTGGACAAGCCCCGAACTTTCCACTTTGTTCGTTTTTTTATCTCTAAAGTTTCTAGAATGTGGAACCTGCTGCCCGCGAAGGTCTTTCCTTCTCCCCAAAATCTTCAAGTATTTAAGTCCCGTGTCAACAAACTTCCTCTTACCTCGCTTAAGACACCCACGGTACATTAGTATTTAGGTTTTAAGCCTTCGTAGTTTGTCCAAAGATAAAAAAAAAAGATATTATCGAGCACATCAGATTAAGATAGGGTAAGTTAATTGCATGTCAAACAGTGTGTATTCAACTAATCTCACAATTTAAGAGTGACGTAAAGGAAACAGAGGGCTGCAAAGAAAACGTCAGATTAACATTTTTCGAGCGTGGTTATTTTTTTATTTGGAAAAAAATAACTTGGGGATAACGAAAAATATATAATCCAATACATCCCAAACAATTTCTACAAGCCGAAATGATAATAGTATTTTTTGACATAGTTGAAATTCTATAGCCACTTCCCCACCGATAAAAAGATATATATTATATAATATTTTAATCTTCTTTTATTTAAGGTTTGCAACCCAATAGGTCTCTATGACGCTCGAGTAAATCCCTCATTTAGCATCGTGGGCTCCCTAATATTAGTTTTTACAATCTACTTTTTGCTTCACTAGCATTTTCTTGACAGTTGTAATATAGCGTTACTATCTGTAGTTTTTCATCTAAAGAATAATTCATTGAGAGAACTAATATAAAATCTAAGTATTTAATTTTAAAAACGCAACATTTCTAATGTAGTTCTTTTGTTTTTTATGCAATTGTTTTCTGGTTGCGATATTCAAATTTTTCAAGCTAAAATGCGTTGACCGGCTATCTTAAATTCTTAAATCATACGGAGCAAGTAAAAAAGTTTGCAATTTTTTCTTTTAAATGGAATACCCGGTACAGGGATTTCATTTTTATTTCCACCCATTTTTAACTATAACAAAAAAAAAAGAAAAAAACGTCCTGTATAAAACTTTCCTACTTTTTGACCTATTAACTTTTAAGCATAACAAAAGAAACAAAGGAACCTTAAAAAAAAATGAAACGGTAAACTTTTTTAAATAAAATACCCTGTATACTATTTTGCTAATAAAAAGGTCTTTAAGGAAGCTTTACAAAAATACCACATTTTATATATCAAGAAGGCGTTTCTAAACAAATGCGAAACATTTTGAAAGGTGATTCCTTGTGTAAAATAAAGGGTAGCTTGCTTTATAAACATAGGTCACACACCATTAGGCCCAGCACAGTGCACAGCATATGGAATATTGTTCTTATATCTGGGGCATGGCGTCCCCCACAACCCTAAGCATTCTTGATTCTATTCAAAGAAGAGCTATTCGTCTCATTAATGATCCTTCACTTACAGAAAGGGTTCCCTCTCTTGCACATCGTCGGGCTGTGGCAGATTTATCGCTTTTTATAGGTACTTCCATGGCTTCTGCTCTGAAGAATTGTCCAGTATAGTTTCTCCACTTACGTTTCCCAAAAAAAAACTCGTGGTTCCGCGCGTATGCATCCCTATACGGTCCAACTGGGCAGGCCCGAACTTCCACTTTGTTCGTTCTTTTATCCCTAGAGTTTCTAGGTTGTGGGACCTGCTGCCCGCGGAGGTCTTTCCTTCCCCCAAGTCTTCAAGTATTTAAGTCCCGTGTCAACAAACTCCCTCTTATCTCGCTTAAGACACCCACGGTACGTTAGTATTTAGGCTTTTAGCCTTCGTGGTTTGTCCAAAGATAAAAAAAGAGGACCTATTTCCAAACTAATAAAAGATATTGGCTATATCTCCAAAGCTAATAGTCGTTAAAACTTGTGTTAGAAAAAAATATAATATACTGACCAAGGGATTACTGAAAAATAATTTCTTTAGTTCTAAGATTTGTTTATTTATTTATTTAAAATATAGAACAAATTAAATAAATATTTTAAAAAAATTATACGCGCGTGTGCAAAATCGTATATTATATACCTAGGGTGAGAAGTAAGCTATTATTTATCGAGTATTTTTATATCCTGAGGAGGATATAATGTGCGAGGTAAATAATAGCTTTCTACCGAGGTATATATAGATTTTTTACTACTAACATTGATATAACAATTTAATTTTGGTATTAGTAATTTCCTGACCGTTTCTAATCAGATTGGCTTTATTTATGTAAAAATAATTAATGTATAATAATATTAATAATATTTATCCAACACTTACATATAATATCTACATAATTGATCAGATTTTAAGGATATAAAGTGTACTATACTTAAGTACCCTTTAGCTCAGTAGTGAATTATAGACTTTAGCTCACTAGTGACTTATACTAATTCTTTATTACTTCCAACATTTCACAATTTAAAAAATAACATAAAACAACTAATATATTATACTACAATTTATTCGTGTTTATATTAACAGTAATTATTATATTAGATTTATCTTGGACAACGTTACATTGTGCGGAGTGTTCTTCAGGAAGTCTTTCAGCACTAGTACTTGCCTTGGTGCGCTCTTCACCCTGTATTCGTCTTGCAATCTCAAACTTGTTAGAGATGCAATCTTCTAAATATCCTTCTGCCACGGTAGAAGACTTCCACCCGCCATGGCGTTTAAGGTTGGTGATATCGGCCCCAGCGTTGACTAGAAGTGTCGCTGAAGAACGCCGCATGCTATGACCACTATATAAGATTTCATCAGGTAGTTGCAAATAATGAGCAACTACTCTCGGAATTTTCGAAATTTTATTTATTCCCACGCATTGCCTAGTGCATTTGCCTTTTTGAAAGTTGACAAAAAATCTTTTGTGAGGCGTGTTCTCTGGCCTTAGGGACACATATTTTCTAAATAATTCAAGCACATTTACCAAAAATCCTTCTATTAAAATTGTAAAGCTTTTCGATTTGTTCGTCTTGGTATCAGGTATAGAAACATATATGTACTGGCCTTTATCTACTATATCTTCAATACTTAAGCGAGTTAGTTCGTCACAACGGCATGCACCAGCGATTCCCAATATCAATGCAACCTATAAAAATCCGAACAGATAAATATTTAATACCAGAAACTAAAAGTAAATTCATACCTTTGACATTAAGTGCTCGTCGTCAGGTGCCTCAGCCAAAAATTTTTCAATGTATTGCCTCTCCAGAATTTTTGCCTTTTTCGGTTTGAAATTTCTTGAATTGCTCTTCAAATAAGCGACAACTTTTCCATACCTCCCTATATCCACGTTCTTATATACTTTTAAGGTCGTTTTTATCATTGAATACTTGGTCCACATTGATGAGGGAGCAACTTTTTCGATAAAAACAGAAAGTAAGCCATAATAACATCTTCATTTATAGTACCAACTCCTCGCCTTTTCCTCCATGCTTCAAAATCTTCAAATTCTTTATTGTACGTTAGTTTTGACTTCTCTGGAAATAAACTGCATGTCGCTACCGCAGCTTCTTCCAAAATTTCCGCAGGAACTTCACAATTTTCCATTTCGCAAAGCATTTTTATGTTTGTCTACAAAATTGTTTACTAAACAAAATGCATTACAACCAAACAAGCTTGCTTTCCAAAAATACAAAATTTTGTTGCTGGTGTTGACAATGACAAGTAACAAATAATGGATGACGTTTTCAAATTATTTTCGATATTAAAAACGATTTATACGAAAGTGTTGGATAAAATTTTGTATAAGACACGTGAGTTATTACATATAAGTCATTTAAGAAAATTACCTCTCTCGCCCTTCGGGCTCGAGAGTTAAACTTTTCTTGCGTGACTTATATGTAATATAACTCACTTATCTAATAAATAACTATTAATACTTTATTATTATATATTTTTTAATTAGGGTACCTACCTTACTTAGTAGTTTTAAAAGAAAATAATTTTGTTAGTCGAGTGTCTTGGGTTTTGACAAGTAAAAAATATAGAATAGTTAAAAATAAACATTAAAAACTATATTGAAAAAAAGCAAAAATATTAATGGCGGACACTTAATTTGGATAACCCTATATAGTTTTTAAAATTCAGCTTCTTTTATAGAAAAAAGTGAATTCTAAAATGCAGCTGAGACATTCTGCAAAAGTAAAATCTTAAATTAAATATTCAATGTAACTTGAGGTATGTTTTGCGTTTTGCCATGAAAAAGTGTGTAAAAGTATATACAAAAGTGACATTGGATGCGTGGTATTTTATGAATTCACCGAGGTATGCACTTTCAAGTCTCACTAATAGAAAAAGCTTTTACCTTGGCTTTATAACAAATTTCTCCACCTACGTTTTTATTTGTGTAAGGAAATATATCTGTTAGCAAACGGATATTGTTGTTTATGTAGATAACACACACAAAAATATCCATTCTATCTATAAGTTAGCGTACAGGGTCAACAAGCGAGGAATGAATATTATTTTTTTAACAGCTTTTAAGTTAATCTTAAGTTTTTGGGCTATTCGGCCGTCGTTGTAGATTTTGTATCCTTGACGTTTCGCCAGCGCGAGTGGTTGGCATCCTCAGAAGGTTTCTAGTAGACTACTTGCATATAGAAGGAACAGTTTAAAAATGTAAATTCGGTGCTCCTTGATAAGAAAAAAAATCACAAAAAGTTTAAAGCAAATAAATCGGCATGCTTGTCTTCGCGGCCGCCTTTGCTATATTTCTTTTATGATATGCCGGTTGATGCAGCTGGTCATCGCACTATGGGATATAAATTAATTTTTTTGGTCAAAATTCTGAAACTTATCAATGTAACTTAAAATGAGGTGCTTATTATTAATTATTACAAATGCTTTTTGGAAACCTAAAACTTATTATAGGTATATTATTATAAATTTACACCCCCTTAACATTATTATTTTTTATTGTACAAAATAAACTAAAATGTCAGCTTGTTTGGTTAATTCGGTAGTATTCTAATCAGTAATCCGATGATTATTATCTCATATGATATACAGGGTACGACAATAGGTATGATTTTTTAAATGGAATACCCTGAATATTATATCACCACCAAAAAAATCTTTTAAAATGCTTTAAAAAAATACTACATTTGATATGTCTATCTCAATTAGTTTCGGAAATATGACCATCCAAATCTGAATAATAATTTTAAATTATTCTTAGATGCGTAATAGAGATACGTCTTCCCAACTTTTTTATTTTTTAACGTATAAAATAAATAAAAACACTGTTTTGTTGGGTAGATTCTGTAGAATCCATATCTTTCATTAAAATGCTTTTATCTTTTAGGATATACAGTGTAGGACAAAACATATTAAATTTTAAAATGGAAAACCTTGTAAATTATAAAAATCTTGTACCTGTCCTTACACTCAGAAGTAGCAATAAGTAGGAAGGCAATTGTAAGTACAAAAACTGATAAAGAAAAATGTAAAAAATCTTTGATAAAAGTAGCGAGACTTCACGTGAGACTGCATCGGAAACAGAACAATAGCTCTTATTATTTAAACTCTTTTACTTTTTTAGTAAACAAGGCTAATAATAAACTAAGTAGATTAAATGTTGTATATTTATGTTTACTTAAAATACATTTTAAAGTTTCTTATTATCCCAATAGAAGTCGTCATATCCTTTTATAATTTTGCGTACATGTAGTTTTGAGTATCTACTTTGAAATACACAAGCATGAGCCATTAAAATTTAAAAATTGCTTTTTGGCCAAAATAATGGATTTCTATCCCATAGTGTATCGGCGCGTCGCTGTAAAGGATAGCGGCGCCGTTGTATAAAATAGTCCGATTGCAGGCGGCCTTTTTTATGTTTTTTTTGTATTATTTTTAAAGGGTACCGAATTTGCGCTTTTAAAATATTCTTACTATACTATATAAATAAAAAAATATGAATTTTAAAAATTGCTGTAAATAAAATGGTATAAAAACCTCCGTGAAAACTTTCATTACTATCGCGAGAAATGGTTCACCTCGATGCTCCGCGTTCTCACTGCTTGTTATTTCCTTGTACTGCAAGGTAACATCCGTCGGAACTATATCCGGTCTGGCGATGCAGATTTTCACACTAGCCAAAGGTTTTCTTCGGAGTTAATTGAGACCATAGATAACCTACATTTAGATCCGCAGTGGCAAGAAGCATTTTTCGTATTTTTACGACCTCGCGCAATAAACAAGTAGGTGGGTGGAAATACATGCGCACTTAAAAGCCCTGGCAAAATACAAACACCGGCACCCCGTACCCTTCGTCCGCGGTTTGACCGTGACGCTCCTTAGCTACCGTACTTCGAACAGAAAACCAGAAAGCCGTCAACAAATTCTTTCTGATAATGCGGATAGTTTGTTTGACGCCAGGTGCGTTTACCCTCAACTGGCTTGCGCACAAACCGGTTTCTTCGCCCATGAAATGTAACTTTTGTTTCGCGCAGGTTATAACATTGGCAATCCATCGAGATCAGTGATTGAGACATCAACTGCAGACCGGTTTCGAACTATTTTGGTTCTCATCAGTATGATGTAGGCGATAACCAAAGTCGGTCTATATAAGGTCACGACATTCGGCCATATTGCTTTGACATGTTATGATGTCACATCTCCCATTTTTCGGCCATGTTGTTCAGTGCTGGAGATATATAGTTTATTGTATTATTAGGACTACCGTTCACACAACAGTTATTAATTATTAATAAGTTGTAAATTCTTTTACTTTAAATAAAAAACATTTGGAATTACATCTTTCAACAAATATCACTTACAAAACAATTCAAAATGAAATGCGCATATTCTAGACGCCACTGGATTGATTATTAGCTTTGATTTTACCCAGTCTTGCCAACTTTTCTCCGTGGAGTGCCCTTCCTTGCGTCCCCGACCTCGAACCACCTGAAAGTTGAGGATATGTCGCAACCTTAAACATATAAACTAACCTTGGGCGATAACAACAACAAGCAGTAAGGAGCTTAAGGTCTCTTTCATTTTTATATAACATTAAAATAAGTATGTACCTTCGTAAATGATTTTTTTATTTTAACAATGACCGTAGACCGTAGCAGCAAAATTTAATTAGCAAGATATATTTTCTTATAATAGGAAAAGTATCATAGTCCGATTGATAATCCGTTATTAACGAGGCCACGGGCAATCTTAATTAATCTGTTTTCAAATAGATATAAACTCGGATACAAAGGGCCATTGAGCTTTACGTCATCTAATCATTTCCTGTTGTTAGTGCTGTACTCGATTTAATGAAAATCCGTTATACGGTTGCATTCCTCTTGTCTGGACGGTCAGAAAAGTGTATTTTTGCTACGACCACTTATGAAAATAGCAAATAGCACACTGGTTTCATGCACAGAAAATTCGTTATATCACACTAGTGTTGCAAAGTACTTTACAGTACTAGTGTTGCAAAGTACTTTACAACACTCGTGTGATATATATTATGATGTCATTCTAAAAACTGCTATTGGTTTTGCAAGTGACTATTTTATTGTAGTGACAGTAAAAAAACTTTTTACTTACTTACCTTAAACAGTAGAACCCAAATTAGCGAAAATCATCTTATTAACGTTAAGTTACAACACAGTATAAGCTTTTTTCTAATATTAAAAGGGTAATAATAAAATTTCCGAAAAATAAAAACATAAACAAAAATAGACATAACCACAAAAAACAACTTTCACTGACTGCTCGCTCAGTGGCACAGTTTTCAGGTAGTAGATCAAATTAAAAATCTCCCTACTACCTTTAAGCACGCACTTATAGAGGCAGCCTTGCCGCTTGACCGTTTGACCTAAAGCGCCAAAGAATAAATTCCTATAGATCAAATTTCTTTCTTTCTGTCTTCGTGTACTCAAAAACTAGTTAAATCTTTTTTGTTTTTAATCCCTTAATTAAACCTGAGGCTAATACACACTTTATAAATCCAATTTCTTTTATCCATTCATAAATACAATCAGACCCTTTCGACGTTGCCAAATGCTTTCCATATTTTGCATGGTATAACTGACGTTTAGTAGTCGTTTTTTTCTTACTTTTAGGACTTTAGGTTATGCATTAACAATTTTTATATTTTTTCTCAAAAATATGAGGGAAAAAATGTAATTTTTACTTAATTTTACATGTGATGTTCAGTTTCATTAACTCGTTTTACCAATTTTACCCCACCCAGCGCCCCTTTTCACTCCCCGGTCCCGTAAGTTTGTTTACTGATATTTTTTAAAAACGGAATATTTTGGATATGACGAAACGCAGACTGATGGGCGGCCAGTTTCCATATGGTTTGTTGGCTTAACAGTATGGTGCATTTTTAACTTTCGCCATATACAACTAGATGGCGCACTTTTTACCTACCACCTTTAACCTCTCGATGCTATGGCTGGTTGTTTTCAAAATTCTTGGTGAGATGGCACCACTGTCTGTATTTATTAGTTCTGAACGACAGAAAGAATATTTACAGTCAGTCGGGGCTTCATCAAGGCGTCTAGCGACCTGAAGCGGTTTGACAAGTCTTAACGAAGACGAAACACGTGTCAACGTCTTGGTCGGGTCCGGGGTATTCCATTTTCTTTTGGAGACTCCGTAATTTTTAAACAACCAACCATAGTAGCCGAATTCTTACAGGGTATTTTTTATTTATTAATTTTTACAGTCATTGATGAGCCATATGCCCAAAGAACTTTACCTTTCATTCGTATATATATATATATATATATATATATATATATATATATATATATATATATATATTGGACAATGAAACTTGTCTAATAAGTAGACTCTTGTTTTCTATGCTATTCGCCACGACTCGATACAGCCTCACTGATGAGTTCCTGTAAGGCAGGCGAAACCGGTCTGGGGAGAGAGTCGTGGTGGATAGCATAGAAAAGCAGGATGTTTTCTTTTTGTCTTTAAAGGGAGTAGAATATTTTGTATAATGTATATATATATAATTTCCATTATCCTATTTACGGCCTTAAGGTGAGAATGTAGATGTAATGGAAATTAAACCCAGATTTAAATGGCATTACGAGTGAAATTATTTCTAAAACTATTAAAGATAGATGTATTAAATGTGGTATCTTTGTAAAGCTTTTTAAAAGACCTTTTTAATGGTGATACAATATACAGGGTGTTCCATTTTAAAAAAGTTTACCCCTTTATTTTTCTTGAGTTTCTAATGTTCAGTTGTTTATTTTCTTATGCCCAATAGAGAATAGATGAAAAAGTATGAAACTTTTATACAAGCTGTTTTTTTTCTATACTTGGTTATAGTTAAAAGTAAGTGGCAAAATATTAATAATAACAACCCTGTACCTAAGTTTGTATTACACCACTTTGGCGTTGTTAAATTAGTTTTTGGTAATTAGCTAAAGAGTATGGATGACTTGTACACTTTTGAAACTTTATTTTGTTGTTTACGTGAACCTAAGTTAACTAATAAAATCATCACTAGCAATAAATTTAAAAACCGCAACTTTTGCATTTAAAATTGGTTCTAAGGTAAAATTGAATTACATACACATGTTCAGTAGTAATAAAATATAATTAAGTTCTAAGCAAATAGTCACGTCAACAAAATACATGCTGTAAAACAGGAAACCTGTTCTACTCTGTATAATAATTTTTTTCAAATCAATGAAAAATAAATATTTTAATTTTTATCAAGGTCTCAACAAAGTTTACAATGATTTATGTGTAAGTTACGTTACCTAAAGAAAGTGACTTTTAAATAGTGTTGAGAAATACAGTGATTTTTCGGTAACCGGTGAAACGGCGACAGTGATTTCTAAATCACCGTGATTTTAATCACTGCAGTGACTTGAATATACATAAATATTTAACTAAAAATGGAAATATAAAAACAGCTCGGTGTCTGGCAACGAATACGAATATATTATTTATGCAGCTCTTATCCGTTTTCATTGACATGCAGCATAATATTTATTGATTTTATAAAATTAAATATTATGCTGCAAATTAAATTAACAGCAATATTACGAAATCTAAATTTTTTGGGTTTGTAACTCAAATATTAATTTTTATATAAGCTGTGACAACAACAGCTTAATGTGATATATTGCAATATTATTATGTATAAAAATAATATAATAGTTTATATTAGTTTTAGGGTTTATTTATCACCTACTTTGAAAAATAAAAAACACATTTTTTATTAATCGAACACCATTTTAACATTTTTAACTTAAATTCAATTACAAAAAGATAAATACAAAATAAAAACTTTTTAAAGCAAAACGAAAACGCATAATAAAAATAAAAATTTTAAATTCTTTAAATATACAAAAAAAAAATATATAGCTTACTTTTTTCCCAATAAAATTTAAAATTAGCATTAAGAAAGATTAGTTTTTCAGCTTTGTTTGCACTTAATTTATTTCTACGGTCGATTAATATTAACCCGGCTTTGGAAAACAGTCTTTCGCATGGCTTGGCGGTGCCCGCCATCCTCCACGTCTAAACAATATAAATATCATATCAGCTTAAATCATTGTTTTCCTTCACATATTATTTTTAAATAATAATTCATAGGTATATCCTATTTCGATCGGCGCCATCAGCGATCATCCAATGCGTGTCGTGTTGATGCCGATTGCAGTATTCGCTTCAATCACTGATCACCGTATTTGCAAAAAGTAAATCACCGGTAGCGCCAGTGATTTTCCAATCACCGGTGAAATATCGCGGTTATTGATATATCAGGATATATTGTAGTATAAGCTGCATTTAATAATCCCTTTAAAGTAAACTCTGACTGGTAATAAATTTTAAAATCAATTGCCTTTAATCCAGATATATTTTTTAAACTAAAAACGAAATTCCTGGCTTGTATTGGTCATGCGGTTTATCTAGAACTATATAAATAGAGCCTGTGAACCATGAAATTAGACCACTCTATTTAATCAACTGGTGCATATAATTTAGAGTAGACATTATACATTATTTAAAATGATTTTGTTTCTACACTTGTTTGATATGTTAGTTCAACTAGGTTAGAGATTAATAGTTAACCATCAATCCAACAAATTTATAAATTTAAATCTGCAAATTATTTACTAGTTTGTTTATAAGCTTCTTTTTTTTATTTAATTTGTGACAAAAATAATTAATATTTTTTAAATTAGTTGGTCGCTTTTATGGAGTACTAAAGTCTTTCATAGTCACTAGTTATTAAACATAATAAAAAGCAAAAAATTGGATTTGTAATAATACTAATAAAAAAAAACAGTAATAGCGGTAGTTAATGGAACGGGTGGATGGGAATAAGGCGCAAGTTTTCATATGGGTGCCATGTGTAAAAATTTTGAAGAGCAAAAAAAAGGTCATCATGTTGACATAAAGTTGAAGAGCAAAAAAGCCTCACCCACACCCAAACAACACTTTTGACGTACAAAAATGTTTAAATGTTTGTTTTCATATGGGTGCATATAAATTTCTTCTCTTTGTGTGCATTGATGATGGGAATGGGAATTTAAAGGGTGGTCCAGCCAAAACGCACTATGTTAATTGTAAATAAAACTAGAAGTTTTCAAAGATTTCCTTTAATATTTTTTGACTATGATAGAAGGATTTATAACCATTATGTGAAAACTAAAATTGTGACCAAATGCTCGCCACGGCTTTGGTGGTATACCTCTATCCGATGGTCCATAATTTCAATGTCTCTAAGACATAATTAAGTTTCAATATCGGTTATGTGCCAAATTATCTCATTCTTCGTGGATTTATTACCAAGCAGAATTGCCCTATTTAGGCAAATTAGAGTCAAAGGGTGATTGTTAAAATGCCGATGCATCCACAAGTGCGGTTTATGGACTGCCGGTGTCATCAAGCCGTACATCTTTGAAAAATGAGGTGAGCCAAGAAGTTACCCTAATTCTTGTAGCAAGAAATTGAGAATATTGATCTGCACGATATGTCTGTGGATTTAGTAGGATGGTACCACTTGCCACATAGCCAACGAAACAATGGCTCTTTTACTCGAGAAATTCAATAGCCGTGTAATCTCATGTCGTGGCGATGTTAAGTTGTCACCAAGATTATGTGTTTTGACACCTTGAACTTCTATCTTTGGGAATATTTAAAAGATAAAGTGTACGTCAATAAACCAAAAACAATTCAAGACCAAAAGGATGAAAAAATTTGGCACATTAAGGACATTGAACCTGAATTATGTCTCTGAGTCATTGAAAATAATGGACCATCGGATAAATCTATGGCATCGAAGCCGTGGCGAGCATTTTGCTAAGTTGTTTTACACATAATTGTTAAGCCGCTCCCAGACACTACGGACTTCGGCGAACATTCGTCATTCGCCAAACTACGCGGAGCGTGTGCGACAGTAGCTTCGCCACGCTTCGCCGTAGTACGAAGTTTTTCCAGCGACTGTCGGTAAACTAGTCAACATTAAAGGACGCAAAGTTCAGCGAAGTGGCTTTGGTAGCAGCTCCCAGCACTTCGCTGTTGCTTCGATGCACATATGTAAATATTTTGTCTGATCAGTTCAGTACCAATTTGTACTTGAGAATTTAATAATAAAGTGGAACAGCGATTAGGTAAAAGAAAAGATACTTTGGAATCCTAAAGATCCAAATCACAAAAATCGAAATTTGATTTACGATGTGTGGAAAAACATTCAAACATGTTTTAGTGCTAATTTTACAATTACCGATTTAAAAAGAAAAAATACCTATTGATGGCAATATTCCGCCAGCAACTAAGCAAAGTAATTGCCAGTATAAAATCAGGTGCTTAGTTGAAGGAAGATTCTGCAACAGAAAATCTGATTTATTTAAACAAGGAGATATACATACATAAAACAATAGTCAGCTTGACTAAAATGCTCTTTATATTTTAAGGGCATGACAAGTGCCTTAAAATTTTTCCGAATTAATCTGCCCCACTTTCCCTATCATTGTGAAATTGGGCTTGGTGCGGCCTTGGTGCGGTTATGTGTGACCACACCAGGTTTAAAATTTTGCATATATAACTTGAACAGAGTTTAGTTTTAAAATGACATTTTAAAATTTGGATAGAAACAGGCGTGTTTTATAATCTTTGTTCTACAAATTTCTTTTATCTTTACCTTCACTTCGAATGGATACCATAAATCCTGCTATATAACAAATGCTGCTTGAAACTTAGCTAATCTAAGAAACAGGGTGTTTTAACGCAGAAAAATATCGTAAAACCTGAGAATAATTTAATTAACCACTCCAAGATAAATAAAAATAAAACAAATAGCTTAATGCTGTGTGTGTTGTATGCGGATATCCCTATCTAGTTATTTGTAGGTAAATCGGTTTTTGGAAGCAAATAAACGATCCAAATAAATTGGTAAACAAGGGAAATTGTAGACAGATAGACAGATATTTTACCTTTGGTCACATTGCTTCTAGTTTAGTTAAATATTTACCGTATTTATTTTTCATTAGTAGATACTGCTGACAATTTTATTTATAAATATGAGAAAGAGTCGAAATAAACTCTAATTAGGATTTACTCTACAACAAAGAAAAAAAATATATTTATTTTTAAGAATAACTTATTTATAGACCAGTTCTTTTACATTCCTTAATATAGAATATAATAAAAAATATTGTGAAAGTTAGAGCACCTAATATTAATATTAAGAAGTCTGACATCGCGACAGTTTTTTGACACAAATCTTATTTTTATACAAAACTTGCAAACCAATGATTTATAAAATTATACAAACACCCATCCTAAAAAATCCCTACAACACAGCTCTCGTTGTAAAATGTCGTCAAAGAAGCAGATTCCATGTAATCAGTCTTTGAAGATTGATCCATTTTCTTTATTTTTTTGGGTTTGGATTTTTGCTACTACTACGAATAATAATATTTAAATAAATTCAATAAATATTTTTAAAACAAATTTGATGCGCTTCAAAGTCTCTTAATATTTTTCAATGAATGTATTTTATTAAAAGTTATTCGACGGAAAAATTCTACAATAGTATATTTCCTAACTAGTGCTGAAAGTGCCTCTTTTCCGCACGCGGAGTTCGGTCAAGCAGTCAAGTGTGACAAAGGCACTTTTGGCACGTGTTAGAAACGCTATTTTTCTACGAGTGTAAGGAAAACATAAAAACTAAAATTTTATTTATTTTTGTTTTAACACAATGCTACCCGATATCCTACCATACCAAAGCAACTTTTTTAAATGTGAAATGCAAGAAAATCCTTCATTGCGACCTTGTAATATTTGTACTTTTCCGCACTAGTACGAAAAAGTAACACTTTCAGAATTAAAATGCGTGCGGAAAAGTGAAATTTTTCGCACGCGAGTAGGAAAATCACTTCAACGTCGATAAACATCAATAGTGGTATATGCTTGAAAACACGATTTTTAATTGTTTTTTGTTATTTTTAGTCTTAAAAATGCTACTTGTTTGCAAATTTATACAATTTTGCATTTAGACTAATAACAATATTACTTAAGGCGAATTCCATTGAGGCAACACTGGGCGACATATTGCATGCCACATTAATTTTTAAAATTTTTATGAATAAATTGAATAATACAGGGTGATTCATAATGATCACGAAATTATAAGTGATTCTACTTAACAAAAATAGTAGAGCTTCATATATTTTTTTTCAAAATGTCATTCGTTTTTGAGCTAAGCCGTCAAAGTTTAATTTTTATTTTGATTTTTCGCCATATTGCATTTATTTTTACCAATCCAGTTGATACTTGGCACACAAATCGAGCTTTGCAGATTCTAAAATTTTAAGACAACTGGATTGGTAAAAAAATAAATGCAATATGGCGAAAAATCAAAATAAAGATTGAACTTTGACGGCTTGTAACTCGAAAAGGAATGACATTAAAAAAAAATATATGTATGAATTTCTATCCTTATTTTGTTAAGTAGAATCACCCCTTAAGTTTCGTGTGATCGATTTTGCATCACCCTGTATATTAAGTTATTAATGAGAAGTCTTATAATAATAAAATTTAAATAAATTAAATTAAATATTATTTAATAATTTAATTACTATTATTTTAATTATAACAATAATAATAAAATTTAATCAGACATGCGATATGTCGCCTAGTGTTGCCTCAATGGAATTGCCCCTTTATAGCAAAAACCTAATTTGAAATACTTAAACAATGTGTTTTACAAATGTTAAAATGTATTAAAAATATTGTTTTTTATCACAACTTTTATATCAATTTAGATATTTTTAAAAACATACAAGAAGACATTTTTTGGCATACAAGAAAAATAATTTTACCAGTTTCTTCCATGAAAGGTAAAAAGTAAATATGTTTTAATATAAAATTGCACGCTACTGCATTTTTCTTGGATAAAAATAATTTTTAAAATTCCCATTTAGTTTGGAACAAATTTAATCTTCTTGGCTTTTTTATTAGATGCACGGTTTTGGGCGTAAATAAATAAAAACCATTTCTTGGCATGGTCATTTCGTAATATCAAATTTTACAGTAAAAATAAGCATTTGACCACGTCAAAAAATTGTTTTTATTTATTTACGCTAAAACCGTGCATCAAATAAAAAAATTAAAACATCAAATTTGTTTCCAAGTAAACGGGAATTTAAAAATATTTTTATTTAAAAATGCAGTGGCGTACCATTTTTTTTTATTAAAAAATATTTACCCTAAACCTCTTGTGGACGACACTGGTAACTGTCTTCTGGTGCATAGGAGTGATCTCCCAAATTTAAAAGAATATATTTTATTAGTTATTAAAGTTATTATAAAACTACAACAATTTTTAAAAAGTGTTAACACCCGGTAGTTTAAAAACTAAGATGTTTATCTAAAATATGTTAAATGTTTTTTCTTATTTTTTATTGTAGAATTAGCCCTTAAAGTTTGTGGGATAAGTTGTGAAACACCCTGTAGATATTCACGCAATATCTACGCAAAACATCGAAAATAGAAAACTGATTAACACCTAAAAATTTTAGTGTTGCATTTTTCATTGACTTTAAGTTCTTTTACCTCTTAAATTATCGTCACCAGTTAAAACGACAAGTCAACATGTTTATTTAGTGACGCAAGATTCTAATCGAGGAAATGCAAACACATTCAAATACTTCCATTTTCTGCCCATAAATTCGTCAACTAAGGAAAGTGTTACGTTAGAGTAAATAATTGATAAGTCGGACAAACACAATTTAAATGTCCAAACTTTGAATAAGGTCTGTTTGCGCCTTGAAAATTTTGTGAATGCGGTGAAATTTTTATGATGTTTTTTGGATTTCGTTTTTTATATTAGGGTTTCGATCGTCTTAAAAATTTCATTGTTACGGTGGTGTTTGATAGAAAAGTAAATAAGTTAGTTGTAGTAAAAACGTTATTATGTGTATTTTACGTTTCCTTAGAGGTTGCAGATAATGTTTCGGTTTTAATTACACCTAAATAAATATTTGACCTCCATTATCTTTATTTGTAACTAATACGCAACGTTTTGGTTTGTCATATATCCATATTTTTTCAAAAAATAACCAAACCTATTCTCAAAATGTAGTGGGATTCTTTATGAATAACTTAGATTCCGACCACTGTTTTAACCATGCACGTTCGGCAACTCACGACCTCCACCTCTCACTCCGTTCCATTGTCAACAATTCAAAAGACTTTTAAACTGCATTTAAAAAGGACGTCATTAAAAATGTGGTAAGAAAATTCGATGTTTTTAAACCTATGTATCAGCTGATAATTTTTAACCTTACTTTTTCTGTTGCTTGACGCAACTCGCCAGTTACTTCATTTTTCAGTCATTTAATTATTTTTCCTTTCTACATTTATTCCATAAATTATCTTTTTTCGTATTTAACCCTATTTAAATAAGTATTTATTGCTGTTGTTACATAACTGCTTATAAAAAATTATAAAACCGAATTTTTAAAAGAAATAGTTCCCGCAATTCTTCTTTTATGGTCTAAGTCACAGCCTTCTTAAACTATGAGCCGTGAAGTAAAAAAGGCAACGTTGCAAACAACACTGTACAGTAGGAATATTGAAATGAGTTCCTAATAGATTACATGCTAAATATAATTAATTTTTATGTGTTTTAATAAAATTCTTTTTTAGGATATTTTAGACAACATGTAGGTATAATTTTAAATAACATAGTTGCCCTAAAAAGCAATAATGTGTCTGCAAAACTTATCAGGAACTTTTCTGCCTTATACAAATTTGTTGGTAAGGCTTTAAAAATTTCAAGTTAGCATTTTTTCTACCATTCTTTATGCATTTTTTGTGAACAGACCAATGTAGCTTTTTAAACTTAACTAAACATTTTTTATTTAGTAATATTTGCAATACTTAAAATGAATTGAAAGCATGTGTGTTTAGTTATAAATATAAAAGCTTAATTCGTATTACATAGGATGCGCTTTAAAATAACAAACGCTTTAAATTAGGTTTTCCACTATATTTACCTTAAAACCGCCTTATGTAAATAACTTTTAGAATATCTATATAAATAATATTTTTGGTGAACTTACTAGTATATTTATGCGCATTAGTTGATATAGTCCTTAGGATATTGCTTGGAGTAAATAATTGTTTTTGGTGTACTATACACACTATTGAAATAAAATTAAACCATTTTTTTTAAACACACTTAGTTAATTAGTAGCCCGTAAAATATGTTTGTCCATTTACCGTATGGGTACTACTTTCACTTTTAATTTAAAAAAAATACCCTTCCGGTCAATAGCGTACAACCAGGCTTTTCTATTTTCATCGTTTATGGGAAAATTAAATGTTGTTTGATAACCCTCTGTTTTAATATAGCTGGGGTAATTCGCTTTGCAGCCCGAAACGCAACACGTTCGTGGCATAATGTACGCCGTACGCACTAACTATATGCGCACATTTAAACGTAAAAACAACGAACAACATCTTGGTACTGGTCCTATTTTTAAATATAACAATGAATTACTTATTTTTTATATATATAATAAAAATACACTACGATTTAACTTTTAAAAACAGAAAAAACCTTTTAAGCAATCGTTTAAACTTGTTTCTGTTTACTTCTAAACTTTACTTGACATTCCTACTGTGCTGTGATGCCAGATTTCTCCTTCACGGTTTATAGTTTAAGAAGGCTGTGTTTAAACGCATGC
This sequence comes from Listronotus bonariensis, assembly GCA_014170235.1. Lineage (NCBI taxonomy): Eukaryota > Metazoa > Arthropoda > Insecta > Coleoptera > Curculionidae > Listronotus > Listronotus bonariensis. Next base: position 26,113 of record JACEGR010009188.1, read on the forward strand.
AATTAAGTGGATGTTATTATTTTTCTCTAAACTAAACAAGATACAAAAAAATACATGAAAGCTGTATTTATTTTTGCTTAATCTAAAAAAACAACAATTTTACAAACATTTACACAGTCAGTTGTCACTACCGTTATTTTTGATTGGTCCGCTCGAAGACTACTGGACTTATTAAATGTCATTAAGTAAGTAATAAATTACCGTTCTAATGCTATAAAGATTAGTACCAAATTTTATTAAAATTGGCTCAGTATATTTAGGATATATAGAAAAAAGAACATTTTTTTATATATCCAAGTGTAACTACTTTGTATCTGGAAAAGAATGCATTTCCGAACCCATGTTTATATGACTTTCTCTTTATATTTTCTGATGTAGAATCTGCTTTTTTTTAACAACATTCTATAACACCCTGTATATAAATCCTCATAAAATAAACATTTAAATAACAATAAAATAAAAATAAAATTAATTTACATATTTTATGCAAATAACATACGCAAATAAATCTAACGACCTACTCTTTTAGTCAATAAATATCTATTATGTCATCAAAAGGTGCAGAAATATATGTTAGTGTGAGTATTCAGAAATGAATACATAAACTTTTAACCTGAAATAAACCTCCAAAATGGAGACATTTTTTTACTAGAGAATTATTGCACAGTAAAATAGCGCCACGCACTAATAATACCGGCCTTATTTTGACATCTGGCTTGCGCAGATGCGTGGTAGGATAAGGACTCTACAAAAAAACTAAGGCTTATAGAACCTTTAAATATATCTATAAATGGTCAAAATACAGCTATATTTATCGAACATATAACAGAAAAATATATAGAGTTAGCCATATAGGTTTAATAAAGTTTTTTTTTAATATCCTGACCATACTAAAAACTTAACATTGGCTGTTTTTAAAAAAACTCTTTAATTAGTAATAGAACTTCTGCTCTTTATGTTATTCACCTGCAGGACCACTTGTGCAGGTTTAAATTTTGAAATAAATATATCTAAAGAAAACTGGGACATGGGACGCATACCAAATTTATACCAAATTCTAGTGGCCTTAAGAAAAGCACTTTGGCGAAAAAAAATAATTTTGAAATTTGCGAAAGAAAATGTATTGATTATTACCCCCTCCAGCAAAAATCCAAGTTTCAAAGCGATTCCTCTATTTTTTTTTTGTGGATTTGATCAAATTTGTCGGGAAATGCCAAATTTCCTTAATTGGGCTAAAAGCTCATTTTAAGATTGCCTAATTTAAGATGTTTAATTAGCCTTTGTTTTAAGGCAAAATACCTTCTAACTAGCTCAATGTCAGTCGGGGCACGTGGGTCGTGGATTGAGTAACCTAAACATTCCTTTAACTCTTGTATCAGTATCAGAAATTATTAAATAGATAATTTGTTAGCCCTCCTATTATAGTTTACCACAAAAAAGGTACTTATATATGGGCGCCACCTAAAGCTATAAATAGTGGTGGTAAACTACAGAAGGATAGTTCCTCTAGGTAAACTAAAACAAAACAAACAGATTCCAACACAAAATAAAAAAGACAACGTATAAAATAATGCGTGTTCTTTATTTAAGACGGAATTTTCACTTTGATTTAAAAAAGAATAGGGTGTTAGTCAAGTAAAAAAAAAACATAAGAGACTCTAGCGCTTAACGTTTGCAAACATTAATTACACTCGCTTTAACAAATATAACCAATTCCAAAATTAAAATTTAAGTATCTAAATTGATGTTGGATTTACTACTTTGTTTTTTTGTTCAGGGTGCAATATGTTGTTCTAGACAAATCAATATTAAACGGTGTACTCTTAAAAGGTTCTAAACGTGTGTAGTCAACTTATTTGAAATCCTCTTTAAAGGTCCACTGGATGTTGGTGTGGGATTCTCACTGGTTACAGGCTGGGGCCTACAACTCGGGATTCAGATAAGTGGCATTCACTGGTAGATCATAAAGAGGGGCAGCTCGTACGGTAGGTTATGGCATGCCTCACAATAAGCGGGCAACTTGAATCTGGCTTCCTTAAGCGTAAGGAACAGATAGAAAATAGAACATAGCGGAGGAAGAATGAAAAACTGAAGAATGAAAGAAGAACCGGGCTTATCTAAAACAAGATCAAATTATTAAAACTAATTCAAAGACAACGTGTTTTTGAGGTTAGGTTTCGACATTACAAGAAAAAGGTGAATTATGCAAAAATACTAACGCAAAATATAAGTATAGAAAAAGACATACCTTTTAGGCTAAAGATGGACAAGGATTCGTGATTTTTAACAGAGATAATTCAAAATTATTATCAAATCACAAAATTGCCTTCTAATTCGTAGCTCGGTTAGACAGAAAGTGTCATTTTGAAGTCTGTAAATGTCCGACCAAAATTTGACACTTTGTCGAACCACTCAGGCGAATTTCGGCGAGTTGACTCTGAGACGTACTCGAAATCTGACGGTTACCACAGGCCAAAGATTTAAAGATACATGTGAAATGTCGCTGCTTCCATCAAAACCATGGACTCGAGAAAGGTTCATAAACCACAAAAATATTAACCGGTCGACAGAAATCTCATTTGTAAAGGTGTAACACTAACAACTAGCGAAGCCTCTAGTAGATATATGCTCGAAGAACAAAAATCAGGTTACCGCCACAGGATACACCGTCCTCTAATGAAACGCTTGTCAGCCTCACAAGAGGTTCCAGGCCCAGGAACCCTTTAGCTTAGTTTGCGATGTTAAGTCACTGCGCACTAGACGGCGCTAGGGGTACCAAATAAAATATAATATATGCTAGGAAAGTCGTTGAAATTAAATTCGCAAACTGCACTGTTACA
>JACEGR010009189.1:0-28951 GCA_014170235.1 Listronotus bonariensis
TATTTAACTGAGATAATTTAGTTATGATTATTAAAACTTTAATTATGGTTGCTAGAAATTTCTCTCAGTGCGCAACCCTGGGGGTAATCAAAACAAAAAATTTAACGTATTAACTGTAATTGTGCTATTTAGGTGATCCAATCAAATCCAAATAAATTATAAATAAACTATTTTTCAAAGTTTAAAGAAAAACTTACAGTATTTCTTTTGTATAAAAACAGAGGAAAGCTAACTTTTGTATCGGATTTTGTTTTTTTTTTTAGATTCTATGCATTTTTTAAATGGTTATTTTGGAAAATAAAAGTCAGAAACACATATTTTTTATTTAAATGATAATGTCGTCTGGGAAACATTAAGATTGAAAGAAATCAATTTTTAACTTATTGTATTTTTACATTGCACTAAATTATTATTTTTTTATAAAAATGTTAGAAAAAATTTGTCTTGTAGTATGCAAGGTGATTTGAAATTACATTTTTTTAATATTAAAAATTAATACGGTCTTATCCTAAAAACAGTTTAAATACAGTGCACTGAAATAAAATATTGTATTTACCTAATCTAAAAACCATAGCCCTTAAAAAAAATTGAGACAAATTTGATTAGTTTTTATGTTGTACAATGAAATAGTTTTAAAACAATACTTTATTTATTTCTGAATTTATTGATTTATTAACTTTCCAAAATAATATTTTAAAGTTATTTTTTTCAGAGCCTTTCTATTACATTATTTGGATATTTTTATATGGATGCTTTTATTTAAGATAACATACATTTTTCTGATTAATATATATTTTTTGAAATATAAAAAATTAATGGCGACTTTTTTTCTTTTTTTGGCAGCACTCATTGGGGCGTTAAAGTTTAATTTACACGATGGCGGTCAAAGGTCTGGGATTGGCCCAGATCCGTTTTTCTGATGAAATATTTTTTAACAAAAAGTTATTATTAAATAAATTTCCGGGGTTAACAAACTATATCCTGGACTGAGATAGTGTAATGAAAATTTTTATAATTAAACGGCGACGGACTACCGCTATCGAAGTGTATGGAGTATTGTGAGACCTTTCACACGTAGAGAACGCGGAAAGTCGGCAAACTCAAAGGCTTCGTATAATTTTTTATCACTCTGTCCGGCGAAACCGGCTTAGTGTGAAACGAGGGTAAGGGTATGTATTTATCGTCATTTATTTTTCAAAAAATCAGACACGTAAAGATAGATTTTTTTATTACGAATAATAGATAAAATAGCCGAGCATATCTTTTTACTGCCGCTTTATTGACTATACGTAACCAAAGTTCATATAAAAATATTTACTTTCATTTAAATAAAATTGATTATTATAAGACCAATTTTGTATTTCACTAATATCATATTTTCCTCATTACCTTTATAAAAAGAACAATATCGTCAGCATATGATATCCTTCCATTTAAATTTAATTTAGATATATCGTTAATGTGACGACAAAGAAATTATAATGGGCCCAATATACTTCCTTCGGGAACACCATATTTTGTTAGATTTTTGTTACTCTGTGTTTCATCTATTACTGTTATTTGTATAACCTATTATTTAAATGGTTACAAAATCCAATTGATAGTATCACGATTAAATTTACAAACTTGATTACAAATAAACTTAATTTTTTTATTTTAAAGAAAAACAGACAGTATTTTTTTGAATAAAAACAGAGAGAAGCTTACTTTAGTACGGGTTAACCTAGTTACCATAACCATTGTCTCATACAACGCCATAACCCCATTAACGCTATTATTTGAGACAGCAACAACTTTCTTGGAAAATATAAAACATAAAAATTTTATAAGTATCCCGAAGAAAAATGTAAAAGTGGCGACTCCTTTTTTGGGCAGTACTTATAAGGGCGCCCTATTTTAATTGGCACGTGAGCGGCCGATGGTTTAGGATCGGCCCTGCTAGTTGGACGAGTAACCGTAGTAGTTATTAAGAAAAACAGTAAAAAATCAGTACCAATTAAGTCGCAAGTTTTTGATCCAGTGTAAGGTAGAAATATGGAATCGACGCGAGTACAAATTGGTTTTCTGGAAGGAAAGAGCAACTGGTTGACCTGGAGCAACACCGACTCCACAGAAAGCCTATCAACTACATCCAATATGGCGGCGCTACTTGCCGAGTATTTGTTATTGGGCATGTTTATCGTAATCAAAATATTTTTTTATGATATTTATTCGTAAAATATTACATATTATACAGTGTGTCTAATAAAGTTGGAACCATATGGAAAACTTTTTTATTATTCATTTTCGGAAAAAAAATCTTTTTACAAAGTTCTGAATGGTCTAAAATTTAATATGCATCAATTATTAAATTTTAATTTTCTTTAGTCTTATACGAGATATGTTAAAAAATAGAATTTTGCTCAAATATACCTTAATTTTTGACAAAATCAGAAAGTGCTATTAAAGAAAATTGTTCAGAATTAATGAGCATGTACAAATATGAAATTACAGCAATTAAGCATAAGCATTCGGATTTGGTGAAAAACGCTAAAATTGTATCCTGCCAGAAAAGTAATCATAATTTATATGGAAGGAATTTTTATACTCAACTGCATATTTGTACGTCTTTTTTACTTTTTAAATAAAATTTTTTGATATTAAAAACTAAGGTATTTTACTGTTTGAGCAAAATTTATATTTTTTGACATATCTCATATAGGATTTAAAAAAATAATAAAATTTGATAACTGCATATTGACTGAACTTTTTTCCAAAATGAATAATAAAAAAGTTTTCCATATGGTTACAACTTTATCAGACGCAGTGTATAATCCAGTTAGTATTAATTTTAGTCTTTAAACAAGTGAAAAAAAACATTTTTTATATGTAGACTAGAAAAATTGAAATATTAGCATTACCTATATATCTATCTGTTTTGTTCGAATATTTTCGAATGTAGAATATATTATTAATGTACATTTAACATTACAATTAAATACATATTATGTTTTTACTTACAATGTTCACAAAATTTAATATAGATGATTAAATTTAACATACATTTTGAGCTTGATATGTATTTATTTATTTATTTCACTTTATTGTCTATAATAATCCAAAAGGATATGACAACGTCAAAAAATACAAATTAGTACTATAATTAAAAAATGTACAATAATATTGTTTTAACAACCTTAATTTTATACAAAATAAAATAAAATGCTAGACAAACTAATGTACTTTAAAACAGATTACAAATCAAACAACCCCACCAAATTTGTTTTCACCATATTTGAGCAGGTATCATCTGAAAATAAATACCTACTAATATTATAAACGCGTCAACATAACCTAGAAATAGGGACGTTGACCGAATATGCAATAAAATCGTCATTTCCGGTCGCAACTTCCGGTCGTCAGAAAATAGTCTTGTTTGGGTTCAAATGAAAGGTCGTGACTTGTAGATTACTAATTAGGCATTTTTAACAGATTTTTATTTTGTAACTTTCTTATTTATGAATATTTTTTAAAATTTCAACTTATTTAGATTCCTTGAAGCCTCTAGATACCGAATCTGCAATAAAATCGTCATTTCCGGTCGCAACTTCCGGTCGTCAAAAAGTAGTCTTGTTTGGGTTTAAATGAAAGATCTTGACTTGGAGATTACGAATTAGGCATTTTTAACAATTTTTATGATTTTTAGCTATTTAATTATCACTTGTTTTGCAGAATTATGTTTAAATGTGAATATTGTAACCGCGAATTCACCCGAAAAGACAATTTTAAACGACATGGCGACTGTCGGACTGCAGCCAAAGTCTGCAAGCACCGGGCTTTAGCGGGGGAAAACAGTGCCGTCTTTTAGAAAAACAGTGCCGTATTTTAGAAAAACAGTGCCGTATTTTAGAAAAACAGTACCGTATTATGGAAAAACAGTGCCGTATTTTAGAAAAACGGTACCGTATTTAAAAAAACCGCGTATAAGGTCAAATATTGTGGCAAAAATTATATATTTAATATATAAAGGGTTATCTTAAAACAAAAACAGCTACATATGAAACATAAGGATACATATTGTACTTAATAAAAATTATAGTGATTACAAAGCGACATTGTAACAAACTTAGTCTTGAACTAAAAGTATTTTCTAATGATTGGACACTTTTCTTCTACGGAAACCAGGAACTTGTAGCAATATATACGGGGAAAGATCTTCATAGTCTATACCTCTAAAGGATAAATAATTTTTTAGTTTCTTAAACTCGGGATGGATGCCAATCTTGAGAGGTTTTTTTCTACGTTTTACATCTTTAATCGTTACTGCTAGATAAATAGCAAACACCAATTGTAGTTCATGAAATAGCTCACAGGCTGGGGGTTGTTTTATATCTATTGATTTGTGAAGTGGAAATTGTCTCGTCCGTCGATCTTCTGATGAAAAATATTCTGATAGCACCTTCTTTACCCATGGCATACCACAATGTGCCTTTTTGATAAGGTACAGGTAAATAGCAGGAGAAAAATAAGGAGACTCTTTATTCGATATTTCAGTTTTAATCTCATAATCCCAGTTCCATGAAATGTTTTTATTAAACAAAGAGATATAGGAGTGAAGGACTTCATCGGGAACTTTAGAATTCTTATATAATTTTGAAAGTCTTCAGAGACGATACTCATCTTGGCAAAGCTACTTCATAACTAACGAAACCAACAAAGATTAGTACCTTTTAAGGATTTTAAGCCGTTGAAAAGAGCTAATCAGTAAATAACATAAATTTATATACTATAGACTATGAAGATCTTTCCCCGTATATGTTGCTACAAGTTCCTGGTATCCGTAGAAGAAAAGTGTCCAATCATTAGAAATACTTTTAGTTTAAGACTAAATTTGTTACAATGTCGCTTTGTAATCACTATAATCTTAAAATTTTTGGTAATTAGTAATCACACTCGATGAACATGTTACGCATGTACTCTGTATATATTTTTTATTAAGTACAATATGTATCTTTATGTTTCATATGTAGCTGTTTTTGTTTTAAGATAATCCTTTATATATTTAATATATAATTTTGGCCACAATATTTGACCTTATAATTTGTGTTATTCGGAATTGAACGCGGTTTTTCTTAAATACGGCGCCGTTTTTCTAAAATACGGCACTGTTTTTCTAAAATACGGCACCGTTTTCTAAAATACGGCACTGTTTTTCAAAAATACGGAACTGTTTTTCTAAGATACGGCACTGTTTTTCTAAAATGCGGCACCGTTTTTCTAAAATACGGCAATCTCCTGCTAAAGCCCGGTGCTTGCAGACTTTGGCTGCAGTCCGACAGTCGCCATGTCGTTTAAAATTGTCTTTTCGGGTGAATTCGCGGTTACAATATTCACATTTAAACATAATTCTGCAAAACAAGTGATAATTAAATAGCTAAAAATCATAAAAATTGTTAAAAATGCTTTATTCGTAATCTCCAAGTCAAGATCTTTCATTAAAACCCAAACAAGACTACTTTTTGACGACCGGAAGTTGCGACCGGAAATGACGATTTTATTGCAGATTCGGTATCTAGAGGCTTCAAGGAATCTAAATAAGTTAAAATTTTAAAAAATATTCATAAATAAGAAAGTTGTAAAATAAAAATTGTTAAAAATGTTTAATTAGTATTCTACAAGTCATTTGAACCTAAACAAGACTACTTTCTGACGACCGGAAGTTGCGACCGGATATGGCGATTTTATTACATATTCGGTATCTAGAGGCCGTAAGGAATCCAAATAAGTTAAAATTTTTAAAAAATATTCATAAATAAGAATGTTACAAAATAAAAATCATTAAAAATGCCTAATTAGTAATCTACAAGTCACGACCTTTCATTTGAACCCAAACAAGACTACTTTCTGACGACCGGAAGTTGCGACCGGAAATGACGATTTTATTGCATATTCGGTCAACGTCCCTATTTCTAGGTTATGTTGACGCATGCGTACCACTTTAAGATAGATCAAAATTTTAGGTTATGCTATTTTAAGCTTGCCGTATGAAGTCATTTTATTTCGCGCATGCGTAAGGCCCTAAGTTTGAGGTTATGTTAATGTCATTTTTTGCGCATGTCTAAGAACCTAAACTAACTCTAAGGTTATGTTGGCTAGTTTAACGTAATGACGTATGAAGCTTATTTCACTGCGATTGTGGGGCCCCGGGGCTTGGGCGTTATCGTAGGGCCCGCAGCCCCAAGCGTTGGTCCCGGATTCTTTTGGGAGTTTAGAATTGTAACGCCACTTGTGTGCGGTTATGCATATGCGCTTAAGCCAAGAAGGTTAAGCGCTTGGTGAGAGAATGAAGTCCTACGCCAAACAAAATAGTACCATGTAATTTTACGTAATTACCGAGTATGATGTCATCGAGACTTCTGGCAACTGTGCTGTGATTGGTTAGTTAAAGCGAGTAAATATTCTATATACTACCATAAATAATTATAAGGCTCTACGCCCCCGCTTACCCCCGCGCTTAAGCCCAAGGTTTCAGCGCGGGGTGTGAAGTCGTAATTTCTAACATATCAGGCTTATCAAGTGACAAGCTTGACCTTGAAATTATTGCCGTTAGCAACTATTCTTTGTCCAAGTTTCATTATTCTAAGTTTGATAATAAGGCAGCAATGATTAATTTTCTATCGGGTTACCGTTCTAATCGCTAATTGATATCTCTCAACTATTTTTAAACAGCTGTAGCGTCTTTATGGCTAACGATAGCGTCATGCGGTTTTTGCCATTCGATAGGTATGACGTAATACTATATTTAAAAAATTTAAACCGTTCTCTGATGACTCATCATCAAGGTTAAATTATGATTTTTGTCGATAACGCCCGAACGGTACGACCTGAGAATTTCGCGTTTGCGCAAATTATTTTAAGACCTTAGCGCAAGTATCCTACGCATAGCAGCCATTTTCTAAGTCACGTGATTTTTGACATATGACAGGTGAAAGATGATATTTGACATTTCACAGATGACATTTATGGTTTGACAGATAGTAGGGACCACGCTATAAATAACGCGTTGCGCAAGATTCCTAAATATTTAATGACGTCAGAGATTTTGAGATAATAAGCTCCACCGGTGGACGGTGGATGGTGAACCGGCCTACCCTCCCTACTTGACTAGAATAACAGAATAGAAAATCAGGAAAAAAATTTCATAATTTTAAAGGATATGCCGTTTTATTTCAGAATTTTAATAGAAGTTTAAAATTCTTTAAGATTTAATTATGGTTTAAATGTTTTTATTTAAAAAAAAATTGATATCGTTTTAAAAATTGATTTTATGCTGTGTTTTCAATTCGTCATTCAACTTAATGTAAAAAGCCTTAGATTATCCAATAAGCTTTAGTATTTTCGAGCCTACACGGATATTTTTTTAAATTTTTGCGTCGCTGGCTCGAGGAAATTTCGAGCTACTAAGGTACTGAAAGCCTTCACCATATCCTACTTAAGCTAGCAGAATCCCACTAAATTTTGAAACCTATTGAGGTTCATATTTTTGTGCTTTTTTAGGCTATTTATTACCCTATTTTAAATATTTGGTCTTTTCGTTTTCTTTGAAAATCCGTAGTTCTGCTGGGTTAAGCTGAAGCTAGCAATAGCACAGTAAGATATTGGTAAATCGAAAGCATTTTCTTGGTTTAGGAGGTATGCCAAATTTTTAGGCTTTAACCAGAACTAATAATTATTTTTTGAAAAGGAAAGAGCAAAAAAGTTTATTTGGAATTTATTTATTTTTTAAATTGTGTTATTAAAAAATTGGAGTTGTTCTGCTGATGTAATCGTAAGCTAGCAAAACCAAAAAATATAATAATATAATTATAAAATATTCTTAACTTTTCGGTTTACAACTTTAAATCTATGTATGTTTAAAAACCAAAAATATTTTTAATTATAGCACACTTTAACCATAAGAAACAAGAAGTGTATTTTTTACTGAGGACAACATTACTTTCAAAAAAATATTTCACAATTTAATGCTTCACGATTCGCCTTTAAATATATTTGGGTTTTTTGGTCCTGAAGTTTTTAAATCTAAATAAATTGTATATTAATCAGAAGCCCAAAAGATCTTTAAAATATGGCATACCTAAATGTAGAAAATATTTTCTACTTATTAGGATATTGGTGTGGTTCTGCTAGTTTAAGCTTAAGCTAGCGAAACCACGGATTTTTATAAAAAAACGAGAAGCAAAAAATGAAATAGAATGTTAAAATAGCCTAAAGGAAGCCTAAAAATTGACTCCTAAATAGTATTTAAAGTTTAGATGTTGTTCTGCTAGCTTAAGTAGTATCTTCACCATACTTATTTATCGCCTTTATAAGAAATTTTATAGGACCCAGCTTTAAGGCTGTATCTACAGGTGTAGAGGCAATGAGCTGCGTGTGGGGGCTCCCTGAAGGTAAAAGTAAATACAATTTTGTACCAAAAAAATTTAGGAACAAAAAAAAGCCTTATTAATAAATAAGTCATGGAATTTTGTAAAAAATATTGAAGAGAAAAAAAAGGTTCTTATCCATTCTCTTTTTCCAAAGGTGGAGACACAGATTTTCGTTGTGGGGGACCCTAATATGTAGGGGGCCCCGGGGGCACTTGCCCCCTAAATTCGGCCCAGTTGAGCTTTAAAGGGGTGCAGTTAAAATACTTTCTTTACTTTAAAGCAATATTAATGATAACGAATACCAATCTCGTATTTCGATAAGTTTCTTTCATGTTTGTCTAGTATTAATATTTAACAAATTCTATTGTTTTTATATCTAGACACTAAAAGTTAAGCCGTTAATTTGGAGGGTTTTAAATGTCGAGCAAGATCATTTATGTCAGAGTCAGAGTGAGTAAAAAACTGAGATATTTTTGTTTAGCTAGTGGTACATAAAGATAAATTGGAGTAGTTATTTGATCGGCGCTTTTGATTTTGCAATAACACCGTAGGTGGCTTTTGTGTCTACAAGTACAGAATAAAGTTGTATTTATACAAGAATGAAACACAAATATCCAAAATTAATGCAATTAGAAAAAAGGCTTTTATGTAAAATGTATATGTGATAGCAAAAACTAAAGGCTTTATGGGGCGCTAACTATATTTTTTCCAGTATATTACACTGGATAACTTACAAGTATAAAACACATCCATATCAGTGGCTGATATAGTTCCTGGCCTAAATATTCCAGAGCTTACATCCCGCTGTCGCTCACTTGGTGAAGCATAGTCAAACTCTAATTGAGTCCACTGGAAGGCTACCTCTAGGTTGGATATCTTAGAGTATATGGGGGTTGCTACCAAAAATATACTCAAGACGAACCACACCCATTTGTTACCTCGAAAAGTAAATAAAATTATTACACCCCTTGCATATTTTCTTGGTAATATATTTTTTATTTGGTGTGAACCTCATCCGAACATACGAGCACCGGGTAGCGGAAATGGGACATAGCTAACATGGTAATGTCACAAAACATCCATACTTTGGGCAATTTTTATAGAGAAAAATACCTAGTAAGTTACTATGTTTACTGACCTTTTAAACCAATAAACCAAAAATACATTTTTTCTTGTGGTAACTAAGGAAACGGACTTTTAAAAATTGTAATACATTTTTGTTTGGCTGTTTTTCCAAATAATGTGCCCAAAGTATAAGTCAAGTAATATTATAATGTTCAATGAACAATATTCTAGAGAGAGTCGGATTTGCGACACATACAAAGTGTAAAACTTAAAAGGAAAAAAATACGTTTTGGCTCTAAAGATAAATCTAAGCTTTTTTAAGGCCGCCTTAGCCAGTTCCGGATTAACCCTAGAAACAAATGAAGCAATTGCTTAGGGCATCAGGTTGTGGGGGGCACCAAGAGTTGAAAAGAAAGGAAAAAAGGAGAAAGTTCTGTCTTTGTATTAATTACGGGTGTTTAGAAAGGTGAAGACCTTTTTTGATTCTTAAAAAATGTTGTTACGAAATAGGTATACAGGGTGTTTTCTAACAACGGTATAAAACTTAAATGTGTGATTTCTCAAGTTATTGTATGAAAACGCGTGTCTGGAGTTGCTTCCTTACTGAAGTACATACAGGGTGTAAAATAATAAAAAAAAGGTACATTTATTTAAAGTAATAAGGACCTTATTTAGCCCTAACCAGATTATTATTAGGTCCAGTGTCGTCTCAGTGGTTACCGCAACTATTATTATTGAGAAAAAAAGTACGCCACTCACTTCCTTTGACGTTTTTTTCTTTTTTCATAATTAGGCAATTAATTATTTAACTTTTTAGTTTTTAGTCTATTGTTTTTTTTTCGTATCTCGCTGTGTTTTCAAGAAAAAAATGAAGCCAATTTAAGTGATAGTACTAAACAGCATAAAATAAAATACAAAATAAAATAAAAAAATTGACTTTAGTAGATAAGGAAAATAATGATTTTCAATAAAATACACGGCTGCTCATTTATTTTAAAGCAAATATTTATTTATTTATTATTTTTGTTTTTTTTTATCATGTCGTCTATGGGCACTTTTAGAAGAAATTAAAGTTGCTCTAATTTTTTTCTCGAAAACGAAGCTAGATACAAAAAAAATAAAAGAGACTAAAAAGTTGTATTATTAATTTCTTAATCATAAAAAAATATAAAAACGTCAAAAAAAGTCAGTGGCGTACTTTTTTTCAATGATATAAGTTGCGGTGCCCACTGAGACGCCACTGGACCCAATAATAAGCCTAATCATATTAAAAATATTTTTAAAAAATCATTTTTTCTAAATTTTAATGATTTAGTAAGGAAGCAACTCCGGACTAATGTTTATAGAAACTTTTTTCCTAAAATAACATTAGCAATTATACCCTAAAGTTTCGTACCAGTTTTTGTTTGGTTTTCAAAAAAAAAAACTAGGGGGCACCACACGAGTCAACTGCTAGGGCACCAGGAAGTCTTAATCCGGCACTGGCCTTAGCTAAAGATATAAGGTGCTTCAATTTTTTTTTATTTATTTTGTTTAAACTCTTACCCTCTCAAATAATTTTACTTGATTAAAAGAAAATCGTCACCAAACATAAGGGGTCGCTATTCTTATTTTAGTTTTCCATTCAATTACCATTACTCAATTTTTATACATAAAACCATTTTCTTAAAGTTGCGTCTTTAGACTTTACATTACTATAGACATATTATGACAATTTTTAAAATAATAATTAAAAAACAACAATGTAACCGACTTCAAAAAAATTAGTAAAGTCACTAAAAAGTTAAAAATAATAATAATAAAAAAGAAATCGAGTAATAGCATATCGCATAAAAGTATACAATCTTTGGTTTATTTAGTTATTAACATTGGATAATTGAGCACATATGTTATTACCCGACTTCTTTTATTATTATTTATATTTTTAACTTTTAAGTATAGTATTACTGTATTTCTTACCACGTTGCATCAATGCCATTTAGCCAATTTTATTCACCGAAACTTAACTTTTTTTTACTTAGTATTGACTTTACATGGAAACTGCTTTTAACTAAAGTGTGTTAATTTCTATTTTGCAGCCTTTTCATAAATGTATGTCTATGTTATTTTGATAAGCACGTATACTAGCCCCAATTAATTACAGCTTATTTACAATTATTAGAATAGAAAATAACCAGCTTATTTAAATAGGGTCGAGTGGGGTAAAAATGGGACAATTTTTTAAATTTTTAAAAGTTAGTATTAAAACCTGATTCAACTTTTTAATCTAGATGTTAGAATATGTTAAAGGTGTTTATAGGGTTGCCAGATGTGCTGCAAAAAAACAGGTCATAAAAAAATATGTATTTTTAAATAATGTAAAAGAGTTATTTATTTATAAAAAAAGTTCACTTCAGCCCAGTGGCGTTTTCATAGGTACCCAAACAAAGTTTTCTGGCAAGAAATATACGCCACTGACTTTTAAGCAAGTTTGTTATTTTATTTACACCAAGCAAGACAAAATACAGTTTTTTAGTTCCTATTTTTTTTATCCTAATAACTTTTTGACAATAATAAACTAACTGCATACACCTGGATTTGATACTGGAAGAAATAATTATATAAAATTACACACTGAATTTAATACCATTATTATGTTAAACTAATAAATTATCCTAAATTTAATTTTCTGTCCGAAATATTCGTTGAGGCACCGCTATAGACACTGAATTGCAGTGGCGGCGCCAAAAGTCTATCTAAATTGCTCTCGCCCAACCGTTCGCCCAACCTGCTAATTGAACGCAAAAAGTCATGTTCAAAAAACCATTTCTCATTTTTATAAATCATTTTAGTTAACTCATATTCAGGTAATCCGAATCATCAGAATTATTGAATAAATGATCTATGGTCGCAATATTAAAAATTACAATATGTTTGCGCTAGTGTGCATTAGGAACGGATATATCTTAATAAAATGTTTGGAAAATTCCGAATTTTCTCTCCTCACTTAAATGTGTATTTAAAATTTTAATGACTAAATGTATGTCATTTATGAATAAAATAAAATATATATCACGAAAGGTGGTAGTGGTGTGTGGTAGTCATTTTTTGGTTTACACAGCCTATTAAGCAAACAATTTTTTCGGGAGTTTTATCACAAAAATGTCAATGAAACCAGATATTTGAATTTTTCTGGGGCCATCATGCTGGTGTAGCTTGAGTTTTAAAAATCGATCTTACACATAAAATTTTGGTCATCAACAGGATCTTATCCCCTTCTGCTAAAAGAATCTTTAATAAATCGATTTTTCTCAGTGTAAAATTAGGTTTTTACCTTTTTTAGGACATACAATAAATACAACTTTTTAACTGATAAGGATGTGTAAATGTTGGTTAGATTTGATGCGAAAATGTAGCCACAGTTTAAAATAAACGATTTTTAACCTAATTTGCGATTGCTGTAGGTTGAGGGTTGATTTAAAACTGAATACTTAAATGGAAAAAATATCAATTGCTTATTTGCCATAAAAAGTTTAAAACCAGTAAATTCCTTTTATTCAAGTTTCACTACTTATTTATTTAAAATGAGGCTAAACAATGACACAAAAATGTCTAAGTTTATTTTAGGTTAATACTAATATTAATGTTAATATCAACTGATACTAAAATATTATTCTGATTTATAAACTCGACCCAATTATAACGATATTATTTTAATACATGGTATATTTTATGGAGGTATATTCGTAGACAACCAAAAATTAAAATTAAAATTGAGAAATTTTATCTATATTTTACATGTTAGGAGTACCTTATTAAAAATGGTAATATCAGTATGGTTATCTGCAAACTTACTCACATATTTTTTTAATGATGTGTTTATTTTTAAGTAACCTAAGATTAAACAGAAAATATGCAGTAATTATTACCAATATCGATATGATAAATAAATTTAAACAAAGCCAGAAATTACCAATTAAACCAGCTGAACAGGGTGTCCCATTTTGATTGCAACAGCGGGGTATCTCAATTATTATTAAAGATAAGCCCCTTTGGTTTTTGCTATCTTAAGCTACTTTTTTGTGAAACAAAAGATACCATAAACAAAACCATCATAACTATTTGTTTTTGGCTACAGGGCGAAAATGTTGCATTTTTAGGTATCCTTTCTATCTCGGGTCGCTGATAACTTATTAAAAAAGTAAAAACTTTGGGTTTAATTTTTATAAACAACGACAAAATTCCCAATATTCATAATTCACATCCAAAATTCTTCGGTAAGCCATGCAAACAAATCAGTTAACAGTTTTTTTTTAATTAATTTAAAATTGAATTTTTCTTTTTATTTAATTATGTTCTTTATATTGTTACATAGATCTGGGTATCCCTTACACGAGCAACAATAATACGTTTTTGAGCAAAATTTTTAATTAGTATGTAAATGGTTTTATTAATTAATTTTGTTTAATTGATTTTATACATTGTCGTACATTATTAAAATGGTAAAGTTGGGCCAAATTGTTAATTGCTAATTTTCAATTGTTTAAGTGGTTATAACTTAATAAATATTAATTTTTCGAAGAAATGTAAAGAGTCATTTTCGGTGGCAAATTAGTCAAAAATTAAAATAAAATTTTAATTAATGCAAAAAATATTTTTTTCTTAACTGGCAAAACAATTGCGGTCTAAAAAGTCTGACCAAAATGGCAACATGGGTCGTCGTAATCAGCATTTTATTCTGAACATGATTCTGCCAAAAAAATCCATGAAAATAATTTTTGAAACATTTCCGTCCATACGACCTGGTCTAAAAGTTGGAATGATCATTTTATTGTAGTCAAAATAACCCAGCAAACACAGAGGTGGCGGATTACGGTCAGCCGATATGGGACATTGGTGCTTAATCGTAAAAGTACTACTAAACTTTTCTTTAACAACGTTCTGCTAGATAGCTTTTCACAATCGGAATCCCACCGGTGGAAATTAAAATTGCTGTCGGAGCGGTTCGCTACCGTAAGTTTTTAAATTTGGTTTTTAAACTTCTTATATTTATCAACCGCGAATTGGTGGCTAATTTTACGCTGTCCGTCAATTACTGTCATATGTTCACTTGTGATATCCTCTCGACAGGAAGAGAATAAAAGTAGCATTTTGGCAGTTGTCCTTTTGATTTTTCCATATTTTTATTGTTTAGTGGAAAGTTTCAGCCTTACGTAAGAATAGGAGATAGGGATATAAAATCACTTTACTGTAATCTTTAAAGGAATATTTTTTATTAACATTATATTTAATATACTAACAATGATCACATTATCACAAAATTAAATTTAAAAAAACTGTATATAAAAATCTGACTTCTAAAAATCCTTTTTACATACTCATTAAAGTATATTTAATCCCAACAAAAACATTATTATAAAAGGGTGTCCAAGTTCAATTCTAAAATTATGCTTGGCTGTGGGCTTTACCGCAACAAGAATGGAGATCTAAATGAGTGCCAACTTCTGTACAAAAATTCAAATATGTATGAGATCTTAAAAGGAGGTTGAGATTTTTTGACTTGTCGCAGTCAGTTATTCAACCTATTTAAATATT
Organism: Listronotus bonariensis; assembly: GCA_014170235.1. NCBI lineage: Eukaryota > Metazoa > Arthropoda > Insecta > Coleoptera > Curculionidae > Listronotus > Listronotus bonariensis. The sequence continues at coordinate 15,045 of JACEGR010009189.1, forward strand.
TTTAAAATTCTAATAAAAATTTGCCAAGTCAAATCTAACCTCCTTTTGAGATCTCAAATATATATTTGGATTTTGTACAGAACGTGGAAATCATTTACAATTTCATTATGTTTGCGGCGAAGACCACAGCCAAGCACAATTTTAGTATTGAACAGGACTCACGTTTTTCACATTTATGTTTTAAGTGAGATATTATTACTTTTTGTAAAGAAACCAAGGTATTTTGATTAAATATTTTTTTCTTGCGTTTTCGCAACGTTAGAAATAACAGTGCGCATTCCCTTTTATTATCTGCTTACTTACCTTTTTAGCCCGCTTCCTGTTTATGCTTAAATTAGCCGAGTCCAGGCGATATAACTATCCTGTCAACGGTTTTTAGCGCGTATTACAAGTTTTTTAAATGGGGGCACAACTTATTTTTGACTTGGTTTATTTTTTTATTTTTGTTATATAGCACCAGTGGCGAATTTACATTTCTGCCGCCAGTAGGCTATTAATTTTTGCCGCCCCTATATATTGATACCTTAGTCCTCAATCTCATATAAACGGAAAAAAAAATTTAGAGCAAAATAAGGTTTTCACCCGCAAAACCGCTCTTTACCGATCGGTAATCTAAGTTAACATACGGAACCTTACCTAAATGTTCGTTTACTCTACAAAATTTCGATTCCAAACTGCCAAACCAACGACATACCAAACAAAATATCTTTGGTTAGTTCTTCACTGTCAAAATTATCTTTATTTTCATTGGCCCAAATTAAACATATGCGTTTGGCGACACTGCCTCATAATTTTGATTCTCCTTTCTATCGAGCCCGTTCAAGAATAATGTCATTGGAAAACGATAAAGAATCGAGGAAGTAGAAAAGCTGTGTGACTTTCTCTCAAAATCAAGAATACGGGCCCAGGAGTACTCAACCGCTTAACCGCTGGGTAAGCGGAGTGTCAAAATTGTCAAATTGAATCAACAGCATGGCTTTATTTTGTCAGTTTTGACACTCCGCTCACCCAGCGGTTAAACGGCTAAGTACTCCTGAATGCGCCCAATGACACTGAGGTCTTATATTTTATTATTTCCGCTTTCAAAATTTTATTGTTTTAAATTTCCCTTTAAGATGCCATGATTAGGCTCTAACGGTTAATTTTGGGTCAAGTAACCATAAAAAATGTAATTAATATTCATTTGTTTTTTAAATCTTCTCCAGGTTGGGGAAAAGTTTGCAACATTCTGTTTATGATCATTACTTTTTTAAATTTTCTAATTGCTGTTAAAAAAATTAAGGGCGTATCCCAAGCTAATTCTGTAAATAAATGCATTGTTTTGAGATCCAAACTTAAAAAAATGTATCAATATGGTAATTACTTCTGTTAATTTATCTAATTTTAATAAACTTTGGTAAATTTATTTAAGGTAAATAGGGGCTTACGTAGCTTTTTATTTGATTAAATTTATAAGGCCAAGTGGCACCTGAACAAATATTTCTAACAAAAAATGTACACCACTGGCTTTTGTGAAATTTTTACATCCTCCTTAAAAACATTAAAAATACAGCTCCTTTAAATTAAATCTGCTAAATTGCGTAGATATCCCTGAACGGCACACTAAACATAAGGAATATTATTTTTATATTATTTACCTACAATTATGTAGCAAAACCAACAAATGCTACAATAAACAATTACAAATATTACGAAATAAAATGTATTTAAAATTTGCTCTTTACTCGACTCTATTTTTCTAGTGTGGTCTGGAGATATGCAATAAAAGTATTTTATTCCTTTCTTTCAAAACTAAGCAAGACACGAGAAAAAAATTAAATGACAAACAAGCTTTATTTGTATAGGCTAATTTAAATGAAATAAGAAATACACAAAAGTCACTGGCATTTTTTGTCATAAACATTTAGATGCCGCGAGTCTCCACTGGACAATTTAATCCAGCTAGGGCTATTTATATCAAGGCACAAGAACCATTTATTTTTATATTATATCGCAGTTTAGGTGAAAAATACAGCGCCTGGACTTCGTATCTCGCCAAGAAAGAAATTTCTTCTCTATTTTCTATTTCCTGTCTATTTCAAACTCCGTAAAGTCTTTCGGCTCGTTCCGCACTCACAAATGGACAACACTAACGCCTGAAAATAGAAAGGCGATTTGGATCTTTCTTGTAATTTATCCTGTTCTCTTGTATGGCGTTTTGTATAAAGTGATCTCGCTCTTCACACCTGCTGGACGTTTGTTTACATTCTTTTATAAAGCAAAAGCCGCTCTCATGGATAGCCGGCTTAAGTGGGTGTTTGCGGGAACATTGACGACATTGCAATTTGTTATCGCAATAATGAACAAATTTTAATTTAGTGTTTTGTGAAAATAATATACTTATTCGTTTATAGTATGTTGTTATATTTGTATTTTGTTTAAACACTTAGACGAGGGAGGACGAGGTTTGAGCTCACGAATTAATTTTTCATTATATCCATGCAATCTAAAATACCGCCAAATTTCAACTTTTGCTAATTCAAAGGGTCAGTATATAAAATAACCAGACGGTGGTTTTCTTCTCATAATTGAGCAAAACCGCCGGCTGTCGTAGCCAGTTCCTTTTAAAAAACCAAACCAAAACATTTTCATAAGGGGCATTATAGTTTAAACAAATACTTTTCTGAAATACGATACGATAAGCTTTAAATGAATATACAGAATGTCTCTAAAAGGTCTGTACAAAATGCTACTATGAACTGAAAAAATGGGGCTGCTGAAATTATAGAAGGGATAGAATATACTGTCAAAGGGCCCTTTTAGAGGCAAGGATCTTATTTTTTGTTGTTGTTTACATTTTTGTTACGAGAAAAAGTATAGAAAGTGGGCGACCTCAAGGAAGTATATCATTTTACATGGAGGGTCCCATTTAAGGGTAAGGAACTTGTTTTCAATAAAAACTCCGACTGACTTGCCGCCCCGGGCCCCAACACCTCTAGCTACGCCATTGCCTGCAGTACTTTGCTTTTATTTAGAGCGTCAATACTTTTTTTTTTTTGGTCAGTATATTATGATTCTAGTAGAAAATTCTTGTTTTTCTATATTTGTGCACAAAACAGGTATGCTTTATAAATATAGTACCAGTACAATAGTAGCGCTACCAGCGACCGTATCTGAAATATTTTAGATTAAACTTTTATTCCACATAAAAAAAAATTCTTCGCAAATGGGTACTACAATTTCCTGACGCCAAAATACAACGATTTAACCCAATCTTCTTTAGTTAAAAAGTTGATCGTTTGCGAGATACATGGTGTCCAAGTAGAAAAAAATAAATGGAAAATTTGACACCCTGTATCTTACAAACCAGCAAGTTTTTGACCAAAGTAAATTGCATTAGATTGTTGTATTTTGGCCCAAAGAATTTGTAATAGCATTTTGTACAGATCTTTTGGACACTACTTGGTGGCCTAGATAAAACGTGAAGCAACGCAATACTAACATATGGAATAAAATGTTTAAACCGAAATATCTTTTAAAAACGGTTGCTCGTAGCGATATTTATCAGGTTAACCTTTTTGTGCAAAAAATATCGGAGAATAAAAATTATCTATAAAAATTATAATAAACCGGGACAAAAAAATTGAACCTAAGTAGCTTCTCTAGATTTACGACAAAAACATAAGCCTATTTTTATATTTCTATTCCCCACTTTAAAAAACCTTTCAATACTGGATTTTGTGAAAATATTTCTTATATTAAATAAAATATTTAGAAATACCTAAAATAAAATAAGAACTTTGACACTCTGTATATTTATTTGGAATTTTGAAAGTCTGCGTCCCACAGTGGCAAATTCGTCTATTCTAGCTGGACAAAATAGTTTGAAGAAAATATAAAGTTTATTTCAAAACAAATCTGTTTTATAATCAAAATATTAAGCAAATACATTCGGTTGTAAACATTACACATATATTAATTAGACTAAATTACCCTTTTTACATGTTAAATTAAGTGTTGCCCAGTAAAAAAATCTTTATTATTTTATTAAAGAAATCAGAACATTTATTTAAAAATATTATTTTTTTATTTAAACATATCTTAAATAAAATAAATAAAATCTTTTCTTTGACCAAAAAACTGTAATTTTCAATTCTTCCTTAGGAAAATAACATAAATAAAAGTTAATCTTACTGTTTAAATCTTGATAATAATTGTATATTAAAGAATTTATGGTTTCGTCCGTTACTTTGTGACCGTACATTTTAAATTAATAAAATAAAACAAAAAATATACTTTGTTCATAGTCACTTTAATTGAATGTTTAGCCGTGACAGCTGTTTCGTAGTACAACTACATTTTCAAACGTACTGACAAACTAAAATTATTTTACTTATATATAAACAGTAATACCTAATAAAAACATATTTTTAAAAAGGTTTTAAAATCAATATGGTACAGTTGTGAAATTTAAAGATTTTATTGCTACATTTTATAAAGTTTTACAAGGGTAGATTTCCTAGGTCAATCTGTGTGTTAAGCAGATGTACATTCTGTTTTTATGTTTATAGATTTCAATATTTTCTAATGTATCTAGTTTTCGCCCTTTTTGTTCTACATGTAATATTTTAGGGTATTGATTTCTGGAAATTTGTGTCCGGTTTCCAGAAAATGGTTTGCTGAGAGTTTGATGTTGTTTTCCTAACCTATAACATGAGTTATGTTCTTTAAACCTAGTTTCGAAATTTCTTCCCGTTTGTCCAATGTAACAGCTATTACACTCTTCACAAGTAAGCTTATAAACTCCTGATTTTTAAATTTATTTTGTTTATCTTTCACATTAAATATCATGTTTGATAATCGATTTGATGGTTTATGTGCTATTTTCTGGTTTTGTTTAGACAGGGTGTTCAGAAATTTTTGTGATATTTGGCCAAAATAAGTTAGGGTTTAAATGGTTGGTTTTGTTTTCAGGTATTTTTGGGTAAATTTGGTTGAGGGTGAGTTGTTTACGTTTCTTATTAATTATAGAGTTTATTAAGGGTGGAGGATAACCATTGTTTTGAGCGATGTTTTTATAGTGTTTAATTCTTTTTCTAAATTTTCTTTGGAAAGTGGAATGGAAAATGCGCGATGTATCATTGATCTGTATGCTGACATTTTGTGGGTAATTGGATGTAAAGAATCATTAGGTATTGTAATATCAGTAAAAGTTGGTTTTCTATAGATATCAAAATTTATGGTTCCGTAGTTAGTTTTGTTATTTTAAGATCTAAAAAGTTAATGGAGTTTTGTTGTTCTATTTCCAAAGTAAATTTAATCTTAGGGTGTATAGAGTTAATATAATTAAGAGTATTTTTTAGCTCTATCTCGTTTCCTGAAAAAGCCGACAAGTATGTCATCCACATATCGGTACCAAAATATAACATTATCTGAATGTTTGGGTTTATAAATGATTCTTCTAGTTTTGACATAAATATCTCCGCCATTAAAGGGCTTAAGGGGAACCCATAGCTAGTCCGTCTGTTTGTTTATAAAAGTTTCCATTATATTTAAAATAATTTTTGTCCATACATAATTTCAAAGGTTTTAAAATGTCCTCTTTAAGAGATGGGTTAATGTTTTTATTGTTTAGTTTTTCTGTTATAATTTTGATACAATCGTCTTTTGGTATATTTGAGAACATGTTAGTAACATCAAGGATGCTAAAATTGCGTTTTCTGGTAGACCGAGATTTTTAGCTTTTTTGTCAGGTCTATTGAATTTTGAACTGAAAATTTGGGTTTAAAGTTTAAGACATCTTTTAAAATACGGTTTAATTTTACTGATATTTCCTTAATGGTGTATTTGAGTATGACACTACTGGCCTTATAGGAGCATTTTCTTTATGGATTTTTACTAAGCCGTATAAAATTGGTGGGGATGGGTTTTTGTTAATTAGAAAATAGTTTTCCCTATCAGAAAAAAGGTCGGTGTTTTTTAGGGTATTTTTAGTTCTACTTGTATTTTTCAGTTGGATCTTTATTTAAGAGGAGGGTTTTCTTTATTTAGAAAATCATCCATTTTTTCTTGGTAGAGATTTTATTTAATATAACTATGGAGTTGCCCTTATCGGCTCTAGTGACAGCTAGATCATTTTCTTTTATTTAAAATGATCTAGCTGTCACTAGAACTGTCGATTAACTCCATGGTTATATTAAATAAAATCTCTACTCAGAAAAATGGATGATTTTCTGAATGAAGCCTCCTCTTAAGTGAAGATCCGACCGAGATACAAGTGTAAAGCAAGCTGAAAACACCGGACCACTGACTAGGAAGACTGTTTTCTGATTAACGAAACCCGTCCACCATGTTATACTGTCAGTAAAAACTATGAAACGTACCTATAGGCCGATAGTGTCATACCAAATACACCGATTAAGAGAAATATCAGTAAAATTAAACCGTATTTACAAAGATGTCTTAAACTTTAAGCCCAAATTTTTCAGTTCAAAATTCAGACCTGACAAGCAAAAATCTCGGTCTACCGAAAGCAATTTTGCATCCCTTGATGTTTATCATGTTCTCAAGCTATACCAAGACGATTGTATCAAATATAACAAGCTGAAACAATAAAAGCATTAACCCATCTCTTAAAGAGGACATTTTAAAACTTTTAGTAATGTATGGACAAAGTATTAATATATAATGGAAACTTTATAAACAAACAGACGGACTGGCTAGGGTTCCCCTTTAAGCTGTGGCGGAGATATTTATGTCAAAACTAGAAGAATCATTATAAACTCAAGCATTCAGAATGTTATATTTGGTACCGATATGTGGATGACATACTTGTCGGCTTTTCAGGAAACGAGATAGAGCTAAAAATACTCTTAATTATATTAACTCTATACGCCCTAAGATTAAATTCACTTTGGAAATAGAACAGCAAAACTCCATTAACTTTAGATCTTAAAATAACAAAAGCTAACTACGGAACCATAAATTTCGATATCTATAGAAAACCAACTTTTACTGATGATTACAGTACCTAGTGATTCTTTACATCGATTACCCACGAAAATGTCAGCATACAGATCAATGATACATCGCGCATTTTCCATTCCGCTTTCCAAGGAAAATTTAGAAAAGAATTAAACACTATAAAAGCATCGCTCAAAACAATGGTTATCCTCCACCCTAATAATAGGCTCTATAATTAATAAGAAACGTAAACAACTCACCTCAACCAAATTTACCCAAAATACCTGAAAAACAAAACCAACCATTTAAACCCTAACTTATTTTGGCCAAATATCACAAAAATTTCGAACACCCTGTCTAAACAAAACCAGAAAATAGCACATAAACCATCAAATCGATTATCAAACATGATATTTAATGTGAAAGATAAACAAAATAAATTTAAAAAAATCAGGAGTTTATAAGCTTACTTGTGAAGAGTGTAATAGCTGTTACATTGGACAAACGGGAAGAAATTTCGAAACTAGGTCTAAAGAACATAACTCATGTTATAGGTTAGGGAAAACAACATCACATTCTCGAAACCATTTTCTGGAAACCGGACACAAATTTCCAGAAATCAATACCCTAAAAATATTACATATAGAACATAAAAGGGCGAAAACTAGATACGTTAGAAAATATTGAAATCTATAAACATAAAAGCAGAATGTACATCTGTCTGTAACACACAGATTGACCTAGAAGTCTACCCTTGTAAAACTTTTATAAAATGTGGCAATAAAATCTTAAATTTCACAACTGTACCATATTGATTTTAAAAAGCTTTTAAAAAATATGTTTTTTATTAGGTATTACTGTTTATATATAAGTAAAATAATTTTAGTTTGTCAGTACATTTGAAAATGTAGTTGTACTACGAAACAGCTGTCACGGCTAAACATTCAATTAAAGTGACTATGAACAAAGTATATTTTTTGTTTTATTTTATTAATTGTATATTAAATAAAGCAAAGTAGAAAACGGTACTATTTTGTAAAGTATATTTTTTGGTAAAATGTCATTAAAAGCGGCCTTAAATATTTTGGTTTATACAGGGTAACCCAAAAGTTGGCGGACAATAAGAAAAAGTTTTTAGTTTTAAAGTTAATAGTAAGAATGTTACAAAAGTTGAAGATCATAATCTTTTTTTAAATTTTTATGCAAACATTCAAAAGTACGAATCCTTAGATGTAACACTGACAAACCAAAACGATAGTTTTCGGGATTATCAATTTTTTCTTTAAGTTTTTCAGGGTTATTCATCTCTTTTGGGAAAAAATTGCATATATAACATCTTTGGGACGAAACTTCTAAAACTACAAATTTTACCATCAACCATTGTAAATAATAATTTAGGGTAAACTAATATTTCTTTTTCTTCTATGTGAATCTTTACCGGTTTTAAATTATTAATTTGTTTTTCCACCAGTACCACTTCATCCTTTATTAGTCGCCATGATTCAGACTTTAATAAAAATTTAATGGCCGACAATACCTTGTACTTGATGGTATAGGGTTTGGCCACGAGCACATTCTAGAATCCACTTTGAGTTGACACAGTTGTAATGGCACTAATGATAATACAAACATTGCACTGTCATCTTGTTGTACATTTTCTTCGCTTAATTTTTGCTTAAACTGGCTAAAGCCAGATGTGCCATCGCAACCTCACTTAAAAAGAAATTCCTCCTTATTTACTTGGTCTTTAAACTGTTTAAATACCTTCCACTGCACCTCAAAAAGCCGCTTTGTTGTATGATCCACCAAAGACTGCAAACTTACTTCTGCGGATACTTCTGTTATAATAATGTCTTCTGGATAACAATATTTTTTTGCTTGAGTTATAAAAGGATAGGAAGGTAAAACTTTGCATCCTTTACTTTTAAGTCTCTGCTGTATAGCCATATAAGACCTCTTAGTCATTTTGCCATCCAAGTACGTAGCTAGAGCTTCTTCTGTAGATACTTTTTCAATTGAAGCTTGCGTTTCTTGAATAGCCTTTTAAGCTTTAGAGTCTGACTCTGATCGGATGAAGCGGATACAACCTCTTTTAACAGTGCGCGCAGCATTATGTTTTCCAGCGTCATACAAACTTTTTGTGAAGCATAGACTAATTCATCGGTTGAAGTACTTTGTAATAATGGTTGTACCTTTCGTCATTTGCTCTTTTCACTAAGTTCTTCAAATTTTTTTGATCTTCTTGGACCACCAGATGTTGAAGGTGGATTTTGAACACCCTGTATATATGGCTCTAGCTCAGGTAATAGTATGCAGCTAGTCAGTCAATCACTATTTTTCGCTAGCAATCTAACCCTCATTCTATTGCAGTCGGACCATTTAGTGGAAAATTTACTCGCAAGCCTGACTATTTTAGTCATTATCATCCCTTCAATCTGTTCATTTATATTCTTCAGGCCAAAGTAATTCAGAATATAGGTAAACATGCTCCAATTTTTTGTGTCTTTATTCGGCTCGTCTACCCATACTTCCAAAAGACTTCTTTGAGGTATAGCACAAGGAACTAAAAAAAATCATAAAACGGTAAGGGGCAGATTGGGGCAAACTTTTTTATATATTCGAGTGTAGAAATGTATATTTAATATTGTTATGTAAAAAATTACGCGGGATCTAGCGGGACTCAAAATGTCTTTCTTTAAAAATAAAATAGTGTGAATAAAATTTAAATGTGTTTGTACTACTACTATATTTAATTGTAAAACAGGCCTGGTTTAAACAACAAAAAAACAAGTACTAGAAATATTTAGCACATACCTGCAGGTATTCTTTCCATTATAAATAATTTTAATATTTAATTTAGCACTTCAGTAAAACTAACCTTTTACACACGTATTTTAACACTAAAAATACAAGATTTAAGACATTCCTATATATACTTACTTTGAAGTTCGCAAAAAATGTATGCCTTTTTGTTATCACCAAAAAAATGGCAAATTTAAATCAGTGGTTGAATGCACTATAAAATAATGCTAAGGCCAAAGAATTAAAAAAACATTGTTATTTTTCATAATGTCCAGCTAAATGTTAAAAATTTGCCACTGTGCGTCCTAAATATTTTTGCTGTTAAGCAGTTAATATTGCCCCATAATCCCAATTTAGAGGAAATCCAAAAAAAATAACGGTATTATTGTGGACATAAGTATTTTTTTATTATTAAAAGAAATAAATGTGATTATATTCCAGCTTCCTATGACATAATAGCACCTAACCATCACCAATAACAAATCTAGTTTTGCGGCTTTTCTCTACATTTGGTACCATTAAGCAAGTCATCAATTTTTCCTACATGTATTCTAAAATTTATTTCGTTGGGGTTCAACGATCCAGTAGCTAATTTTGGAGTCTTGCAGATAGTATCCAGAGTTCCTGCTCCCCTTGTTTGTTTAATGTTATCTAAAAATATTTTAATTTTTTAGAAAAATAAACAGGTTGTTGCAGAAAGTCGTTACAAAATTTAAGGGCAGATTCTACTTGGTAATAAAAAGTTTAGAAAATTTAAGGTCGTATTTCTGGGAAAATTTTATTTATTTTTTTTTAAAGTATACATTGGTCCGAAAATGCTTTCTTTATAAGATACAGACTGTTAAACTTTAAACGGAAAATTGTGTTTTTAATAATATTTTAAATATGCTTTATCCGTTTTTAATAAAATTGCTGTGGTATTAGCTAAATTAATAAGTTAATTTAGCCCCAACTTAATTCTAATTTTTAAGACCAGTGGCGGCGTGGGACGCATCTCAGCTAATATTATTGACAAAAACATGTACGCCACTGACTTTTTTGCAAATTTTATATGTTTTTTTTGGTTATATACATAAAAATGCAACTTATAGCTTAGTTTTCCAGAAAAAAATCGCTAAACTGCCTAATCCTGAACCATACAAGAAGCAATGGGACATTTTTTTTTAAATAAGTCTAATAACTTTTTATTAGCAATTATTTAACAACAACAACAAATACCAACATAATTAAATAACGTTTATATCTAGTCTAACAAAATTTACGTAAAAAAAGGTGTAGAACATTTTTAGGTTGTTTGAAAAGTTTAACACTCTATATCTTGAGAATGAAAAATTTATTATTCCATGCTTATATAAGTTTTTCTTTTATAAAATTGGCTCAGAAATACGCCCTTAAATTTTCTTACCACAATTAGGAAACACCTTTTGTAATCATGTGTCCGCAAATTACTCGTTCTTAGGGTACAGGGCCAGGGTGTTAAACTTGTATTAAAAAATGTGTATTTTTTAATATCTTAAATACCCTTTGCCCAATTTAATTTTAATTGGGCAATGTTATTTAGACGTAATTTATTATTTACCTAGTAATATTTAAAAGTCCAGTGTCGTTCCGAGCGGCAACTGAACGAATATTTGACAATAAATGGTTTAATGGTACGCCACTGACTTTGTAAATGTGTGTACAAATTTTGTGCTTTATTTGGATTAACCAAAAAACTTGTAGTAAAAATGTGTATTTTTGTTTTTTTTGTATCTTGTTTAGTTAATGCTGCGTCCAGACTTGTAACTATTAGCCACGCCGAATAGCGCGCTACATAGCCCCACATATCGCGGACAAGGACGTGGACGGAATTCACGTCGTATCAGGGGCTTGGCGAATGATTCCGGGGTGATTCAGAGCTTGCCGGTTTAGTGCATCAAAGGAGCGCGTAAATAGGATGGTCTGTTTGGACCAAATCTGGACGCGGCTTAAGAAAAAAAATCAGTTAATTGCATAATTTTAGATCATAAAAGAAGCATTGCGGGAACGCAAGAACTTTTTCTTTTAAAAATTAGATTAAATAATTTTTATTAGCAAATGTGTGCAATAAATTCTAATTTAAATTGGGTTTACATATTATTTAATTTTTTAGTTTTTAAAAAGTTATCACCGGGTATCTTTCTTTATATTTCCTAATGTAAAATTTTTCCTTTAATTTTTTTAATAACATTCCATTTCATAAGTTTTTAGAATACAATTTAAGGTAGATGAAAAAAATATTTCTTTTTGTCAAATAAGTTGTACCAAGTTTACCTTAAAGAAATTTGACATTGTAAAACAAGAAATTGAATATCAAAAAAATTTAAGGTCGCCTTGTTAAAATTGTTTGAAGAATTAAAACAAGTTTTATTTTTGTTCAAATATTTGATGCAAAAATACCAACCCAATGGAATAAAAATTAACAGTTTGCAACGACTTAACCTCAATTTTATCCTGATTTGGTTTTTGTTGTGGTTCTTATTGAGTATTTAATTGTGATTTTTAGGACAACCTTGAAGTGTGCCTATATAAAAAAATATTTGCTTTTTACGAAACACTTCAAGATTGTACTACTGACTAACATATGTTTTGTCAGAATCACCTCAGTTGGGAATTTTGCTTTAAAGAAGTTTGTCAAATATAATTTATTTTAATTTACACACAAATTGTATTAAATATTTGATCAAACTTATTGACCAGAAGTTTTTTAATTGTTAAACCGGCTTTAACTAAGTACACTTTTAAAAATTAGAAAGGAGATCACTATAAATATTTAGTGTCTCAGGATAGGTGTAACAAGAGGGCAAATAGACAAAATCTCCTTTAATTTTATATTTAAAATGAACATGATTTCTAATAATGTTTGTAATCTATAAAAACGAAAATACTTAATTTGGTGAAGACGCCTTGATTACATTCTTTTTTGCTGAAAAATTGTGTTGTGTAAAAATAAAAAAAAAACAGGTGTTTGAAAAGCAAATAATAAGAGTTTTTAGGTCATTTTATTATAAAATTTTAAATAATTTATATTTGATAACTCCAAAATGGATTTATAACACTTTTTGATGCCCCTGTAACGATAATATATAATTATTTAAAATGCTATTCTAAATAAATTTTCTAAATTAATTTTTATTAAAAATGAAAAATTAAAGGTTATATACTCTTGGGAAAAAAATCATTATTTTAATTGTTTCTAAACCATGTATACAAAATCAAAATTTGCTTTTGGTCAATCCTATTTTTTTACATTTAAATTTTTTTATAATGAATGTCTTTTTTCGAAAAATTAATATTTTGGTTCATTTTCCCCATTTACACCTCATCCGTGGACAGTCTGTATAATTTACATTAAATGTAAACAAGGATGATGAATACAGTTAAGGAGATAAACTTTTTAAAGGAAAGTGCTACATTTTTATATTTGTTCAAAAATATGGATTATGTTAGTGACGTCACCTGTTTACCATAATATTTTTTATATGACAAAAGAAACAAATACTTGCATAAAATAAAATAAAATCACCCCAAAAACATAAAAAAGAGTATCTAACCTTTAATAAGTATAAGGGGCTTCTGTTTAAAGGTAAAAATTATTTTTACTACTTTTAACAGCACTACTAATAACCAATTATTTTATCTACACACAGTGACAACTAAACTCATATAAAAGTCCAATGTCTAAAAAGCGAAAAATAACATCAAAACCATAAAAAACGCTTCCCAGTACGATTGTAAACAAAGAATTACGGAAACGCTTACGTCACAGAATTTAGTGAACAGATGCTTAAATGATATCGAGCGCTTCCTAATAGGTTTGTTCTAGCAGAATGTTGGAAACATGTTAGCAACAATCGTAAAAAGCAGAAATTGTTACAAACATTAGTCAGAAATGTTGGCAACAGTTTTCTGCTGAAACGAAAAATAAACAAGGCGTGCATACTGCTTATACGTCAATATAAGAAAGGTTATGTTAAAAATGTCAGTAATGTTTAAAGAAAGTTTGCAAACTTTTTAAAGTTTCCAACATCAAAAAATACTGCCGGAACAACAAACAATTAAATAATGTTAGAAAAATGGCACTGCTGGAACGAAAAATTTGACGTGCGCAGAATCCAAACGGTTGCAAACATTTCTGACCGCCT